>MKEJ01026107.1:0-13579 GCA_001753735.1 Embelia ribes
TATATATATATATAAAAGAAAAAAGCATTCAGATGGTACTACTAGTGGTATCCCGTATGGCATGGTAACTGTGCCGATAATAGTGGCATTTTCTTTTTTGATGGAATAGTGGTATTTTTTATAAGGCTACCATATACCTTTATTCAAACAAGTTCTACCAATTATGATGGAACATTGCCGATGATGAATGGCACTACATGATTATGATTAAAATAATGCCCAGCCCTACCAGAACTACATCATGCACTTCCTTAGTCAGTGTTACATTTATATTGAAACGTCATGCATCAACATATTCTTCAATTGTTGAGCATTCAATCATTAGATATATATACTATAAGAACCAATAGAAAGAGTGCAGAAATAACATGCCTAACCGCATCATTGAGTTTTTAACTTATATTCTCTTATCATCTCTTGGCTTATTTCACATGGCATCTGATTATTATAGTTGTTTCGTGTTCAATCTCTCATGAAATTGATATTGGTGGTGTTTAAAGCCCTAATTTGGATTTCTATAAGTTAGGGTCTTGCATGCCTCCATTGTAGCTTGTGGGTCAAAGGTTTGTCCTGTTAGAAACCACCTCTTTGGAAACAGGGGTAATGTTGCGTACATCAGACCCTCCTAGACCCCACAATGCTGGAACTTTGTGCATTGAGCCGTCCATATGTTCTCTTATCATCTCTGTCACTGTTCATTTCGGCAAGAAGCTTGTAATTAATGGTGAAATGTTACTCTTGATTGTTCTTGTTGCTGAAAGGAAGCTGATCAAATCCCTGTTATTGGTTCTGAAAAAGAAAAAGAAAAAGAATATTCCTGATATTTGTGCAGTGAGTAGAAGTGTCAGAGATATTTATCTACTCAAATTCTCATAAAATTCACAGTAGATATACTTCTATATAAATGTTTGACTCTATTCAGCAAGATGTAATGCACAGCCCATCTATTAACATGACTCGTGGTCAGAAACTTGGTCACATAAAGCGAGGCTGATGCATTGAGAATTTGCTAATACTAGAGCATTACGATTTTATGTTTTTATTTTTACCAATTTCTTATTTTTGAAAACCTTTCATTTATTCAGGCGAATTATACTAAAAATATTGTGTATATGAAACAATTATCCAGTTAGCTAATTTAAATTGTTTGTGCTTACGAGGAAAAAAATGGGTGTTCTGGCGAAATGGCAAAAGGTCTTGTAACTTTGCATCAATCTTGAGTTTAAGCCCTTCAATCTTGAGTTTTAGCCGTTTTAGTATTACTTTTTAGAGGGAAAAATGAGCAGAAGGGAATCTGCTACAAGCCTCGTATATGCTTCTGCTATCATAATTGAATCTGGAACTTTTATCACAGTTTAGGAAATGTGCCTTCCATCATATCTTTTGGGTAATATTAAATTTGGGGGGCTTCCTCCCAGGGTTGTGGCAACTGATATATAATTTGATTAACACGTCCTCATTTAAGGTAGGTTTATTTATCTATAGAAAATAATATATGCACGGAAGTTTTTTGCACAGAAAGATTTCAGAAGCATACCAGCACACAAAAAGTACGAGGGAACATCCAAGGCAAATGATTAAATTGAAATGCTCCTTCCGTCAGTTTTAATTGTGACATATTCGCCTCTATGATTGAGTTGAATTCACAGATTAGAATTCAAGGAGGGTAGAGAGGGTGGCCAAGAGATGAGAGGAAAAAAGATGGTGTTCCTGTTTGCATTGTCCTCTTGTTTCTGTTCCTTTCCGCTTTCTCTCTCTCTCTCTCTCTCTTTTCCCCCTTCTCTTGCTCTGTCACATGTTAAATTAGAAAATTAGAAATCACGTAACATCTGTTTTCTTCTGTACAAGAAACTTCTGTACTTGCATTGATTTTCTTATTTATTTATTGTTATGGTAAATAGTTTCATGCTACTAGAACTAGAAGACTATCCTGATAACTGTAATTCTTCAAATCAACTTGGATTGCGCATTTAATTGTTTAGCACTGTTTTATGTATATATGTGTGCAGGTTTTCTTAGATTTAGCAGAGAAGGATATGAAAGAAGTCAATACTTTGTTTCGTGAGGTGATGTGCGCTTTTTCTTTCTGCTATCCTTCGACAACTGAAATTAGTTTGCCTCTTCAAAGATAATTTGCCTCTGTAAAGAGGCATAGGAATTTAAACCAAGAACACTTTTTCATATTTATGTGCTATTTTATAGTTGGAAGTTGTGAAAAGCAAGATTAAAGCCAGCGGATCAAAGGAGGAAGTAGAATCACTTAAATTTGTGGAGAAGAATCTTATGAATAAGGTATGAATATTTTTTACTAATGTAAGGTATCAATGTTAAATATATGAAAAGAAAGCTCTCTAAGACTGTCAACGTTTTGTTAACCATGGTCAGAACTCCAGATGTTCAATCATTTAGCAATGATTTTCCATTTTCCTAATTCTGTTGTGTTGCATCACTATGATAAACAAGAGTTACTAAATTGCAACACTAATTTTTTTGGTAACTGATAGAGGTCTATGTTGAAGATTCATTGTCTTTGGTGGGGCCTTCTTCTTTAACGCTATCAATGACCAATTTGCAAAATGAAAAGAAGAAATAAATTGGAAAAAATTTGGTAATCAAGGGTTAATACAAGTGTTAGGTGTATAAATCTTCTGGATCTTGCTTTTAGACTGATTTGATTTTGGGGTCAAAATACCTGGCTCAATTGTAATGAAGCTAACAAGGCTGTTGAAGAATATGGTAGATTTTTTGTCATTAAAGCTTTAGTTACCTGTTTATTGAAGGTTGTCATCTTATTTTTTGAGGGGATCATCAGTGGTCTGAGATATTTAAGCCATAGTCAATGACATTAGAGAGTTGGTTGACTCGTCTCAGTGGCCTATCCTGTCAATGAAGATGGTTATCAAACAAGCGAGAAATTGGCTCTCTCGTTTATGATAAGAAAAATCATGGTGCAGCGGAGGCCTTTTTCAGCAGACACCAATTCCTCCCTATCAGATTTTTGTTACAACAGGCCGCCTCCGCGGACCACAACAATTCCTCCCTATCAATTTTTTACGTAAATGTAGCATCTCAATATGCACAGCAAAAACACCAAAGTCATGACTCAACCATCTCATAGGAATTCTCAACGCACGCAATGATGCACAACTCAATTATGTTACTTGGCTTTACTTTTAAGACAACTTTTTAACTCTTAACACAAAATTCACACCGCGAGCCACACTATCTGCCCGTGACACCGCGGACCACACGAGGAAGATTGGAAAACCACACTATCTGCCATCCAATCAATCCCAAACTCATATTTTGCAAAAACAAATTTTCATTTGGGAAACCACACCATCTGTTTCCCGTTCACAAAAACTCTCACGTTTCACAAAACTTTTATGAAAATCTCATGTCACTTTCGCATTCTCATATGCACATCTCATGCAATGATGCTTTTACACGATAATACAACTTATAGCTCATCATCCCAATACTCAATCAACTATGACATAACAATCATATAACCATCTCAATACTGCTACTTACATCAACTAGGAAACACAATCACGAAATCACAAAATTATGCAGACAATACATAAAGACTTGTGGTTCCAACCACAGAGCCTAACCGTACCTGTGATTGTGCGTTAAGAATTCCTTGAAAAGACACTGGAGTGAAACCCTAGAAATTTCCCTCTACGAACACCGATGGAAACGAATCACCCATACAAAAACATATATATCACTCTCAATTGGCCAATTAAGCCATAACACATTGATATAAACAACTAGGTTTTATTAGGAATCAAACAGACACGGAAAGAAGTCGAGAAATTTACCTCAATGCGACGAGAGCAAAGAGAGAGACTCAAATCCGTGTTTAGATCGTCAAACGGGATGATCTATTACTAAGAATTAAGGTTTCTTGGATCAAAACTCCTCAATCTCCCCCTCCCTTCCGTTGCGTGTGTAACTGGTTTTGGGATGAAAAATGGCATTGAAACGGGTGAAAATGCTTATACAGCGCGACGTGTCCGACGTCTTATCGCACCTCCCGATAGGGTTTGGACAGATCATTTCTTCCGGATGATCGGATAGTTCATCTCGTCCGGACGAATGCCCATTGGTCCGGACGAAAGCCACTTCGTTTGGACAAGGCTCAAGATCGGAAAACTGCGTTTTTGGTCATTTCAACACCTTCTTTAACCCTTTTCCACTTTGAATTAGTCTTTTTTCAAAACACAAATGTTGTAGCAAATTCAATTACCTTTCCAGCGGTATATTATGGTTCATCCAATTTTTGGTTTAAAAGTTATACTCAGAATAACAACCATATGTCATAAACAAAGTTCGATATTAAACTTGAATTTGGTTCTGCAACTTACATTTGTTCTTACTACTTCAAAAACAATGTAATTGAACCAAATTAAGTACATCAGTGTTAAGAAATGCGACAAAATGTAAATTGGGGTCTTACACAATAGAGAATTATTATATATATTCGATATGGAAAGTTTATCTACACTCGTGAACAAATCGGGATACCTGTGTCTCATTTTCTTTTTATATTCCCACATCTCCTCCTCAACCACATGATGCCTCCAAAGAACACGCACAAGAGGTATCATTTTTTCATGTAAGACCTTATCACGATGATCTACTATACTCATTGTTTGAACCTCGTACATCATATCCTCCTCTACGACAAGATCTGATGATCAAATTACATACGATAGATCTAACTCGTACTTCTACAACATAGAAACATTAGATACAAGATGCATATTTTCTAGATTGGGTGGTAGTGCCAACCGGTAAGCCAAGTTTCCCACCTTTTCAATAATTTAGAATGGCCCCAAAAATTTCGGTACCAACTTTCTCTTCTTCCCAAACTGCATTACCTTTTTCTAAGGTGAGACCTTTATAAACACGTGGTTTTCTTCATCGAAAGATAGTGGGCATCTTCTCTTGCCCGCATAACTCTTTTGACGATTCTGAGCTGTCTTCAACCTCTGCTTAATCACATTAACCACTTTTGACGTATGTTGCACAATGTCGGGTCCCAATAATAATAACTCTCCAAACTCCATCCAATAAATCGGAGACCTACCCGGTTATCTATAAAGTGTCTCAAATGATGCCATGCCAATACTTGAATCATAACTATTATTATAGACAAATTCGACCAAATGCAAGTGGTCCTCCGAACTGCCACTAAAATCGAGTACACATGTTCGCAACATGTCATCTATAGTTTGTATAATCCTCTCCGTCTGTCTATCCATCTGATAATGATATGCGATACTCTTAATCAGTTTCATGCCCATAATATATTGCATCCCCTACCAAAAGTGCGATACAAATTTAGGATCACAATTGGAGACAATGGCATAGGGAGCACCATGTAACCAAATGATTTCCTTCACATATAACCTCTAAAGCACTTTCGTATCATCTTCTTTCTTGATAGCCAAAATATGCACCGGGTTTATTAGTCTATCAATGATAACCCAAATCGAATCCTTCTTCCCTCTTGACCTTGGTAACCCACTAACAAAATCTATCATGACATTCTCCCACTTCCAAGGTATTTGAAGTGGTTGCATTTCACCACCCAACTTCTTCCTATCCCTTTTTACTTATTGACACGTAAGATATCGTACCACAAATTGAATTATGTCTTTCTTCAGACTCGGCCACTAATAAGTATGACTCAAGGCATGGTATATCTTATTCCTATTAGGATGCACCACTAAATAGGATTGGTGAAATTACCTCAATATCCCTTCCTTCATTGCCATTAGTACATATAAACGATCTTTGTATTTCAACTCCCCACGATCTCCAACTGTCCAAATCCGAGACTCACCATTCTAGGCTCTAGCTACAAACTTCTGTGATCGAGCATTATCTTACCGAAACTTGATCACCTTCTCAACTAATTTCGGCTATAACTTTTTTTTTGGAATTTAATTTTGGCTATTCAATCATCATATACAAGGAATCTCCCCCTTCGATGAATTCCAAGTCAAACTCACCCAATGTGTTTAGCGCATCCCCCTCATCGTAGAAGAGAACATTATGGTACACTGAGCATTGTGGCTCAATGCATTCTCTACCACATTCATCTTCTCTGGATGGTATTGAAGGTCAAAATCATACTGCTCTAGAAATTTCATCCATCGTCTTTGCCTCATATTCAAATCCTACTACTTGAAGATGTATTTGGGGCTCTTATGGTCGGAAAAGTCCTTAAACTTCTCCTATTCAGATAATGCTTCCTAATCTTTAACACAAACACAACGGCCCCTAGCTCTAAATTGTGAGTTGGATAGTTTTACTCATGTATCTTTAGTTGTCATGAAGCGTAAGTGACTACCCTCTATGTCCACATCAGTACGCATCCCATACATTTTTTTGATGCATCACAATATACCATATACCCCATTCCCCTTTCCAAAATGATCAGTACATGAGTTGTAGTAAAAAATGCCTTTAGGTTCGTGAATGACTCCTCACACTTGATGTCCCACTTGAACATGGTCCCTTTGCATATAAGGCGGGTTATAGGGGATGCTAACATAGAGAAGTCCTTCATGAACCTCCTGTAATAGCTTGCTAGCCCCAATAAATTGCAAATTTTTAAGACGTTCTTAGGCTGCTCCCAATTTGATACTACCTCAACCTTCAACAGATCCATCGCTACTCTTTCAACTGTTACAACGTGCCACAAGAACTTCACTTCTTAAAGCCATAACTCACACTTTGACAATTTTGCATACAACTGATGCTCTCATAGTGTTGACAATGCAATCCTCAAATGCTCTTGGTATTCCTTCTTAGTTCTTGAGTACACCAAAATATCATCAATAAATACGATAACAAACCAATCCAAATACTTTTGAAATACCCCATTTATCAAATCCATAAATACTGCTAGCACGTTCATCAAACTAAAAGGCATGACCAGAAACTCGTAATGCCTATATCGATCCCGAAAGTAGTGTTCTTAACATCCTCTTCTTGGATTCTCAACTGATGGTCCGTTAAACAAAGATCAATCTTTGAAAAGTACTTCGACTCCTTCAACTGATCAAAGAGGTCACCTATTCTAGACAATGGGTACTTATTTTTTATCGTAACCCTATTCAACTTCCTATAATCAATACACATTCTCATTGTTCCATCTTTCTTCTATACAAATAGTGTCAGTGTACTCCACAGCGATGTACCAACTCAGATGAAACCCTTATTCTGCAAATCATTAATTTGTTTCCTCATCTCCTCCATCTTGGTAGAAGCTAAACGTTAAGGTGTTATATAGATGGGACCTGTACCAAGAATGAGATCTATAGCGAACTCCACCTTACGATGTAGTGGCAATCCACTAAGATCATCAGGAAATATGACAGGAAAATTAAGAATAACTGGGGGTAACTAAGGATGTATTGCCACAACCTCAACAATAGAAAGACTCGCCATAACACAGCTAAGGGTGTCCTCATTGATCCAACAAACACATGAGGAATGTCTCCATCACCAACGTACTAAATGACCACTCCCTCATCAGGATACAGTATAACTCGACGACCATTACACTTGATCATAATATGATTGACGATCGACCAATCCGTACTAAGAATAATATTGAATCCAGACATGTCCAGAACAATCAGATCACACTTGAATTCGTGACTAGAAATATGAATGAAACAATGGCACAAGAACCTCGAAACTATACCCATGCCTAAAGGAGTATCAACATAAATATGAGAATCTAAACTTTCTGGTTGTAACCCTAACAATCAAACTAAACCCATAGCAACAAATGAACAGGACATGCCTATATCAAATAGAACATGTATATATGATGAATGTAATAACAATATACTTCGGATGATGGACTTCTCTGCTAGAGTGACAAGGACCTCCATAAGTGGATGCAGTAGCCCGATTCCTATCTCCCTACTGCCACTACATCCAGTACGAACCCCGACTGAGCTGATACAACTTGCTGTACTGATGGTGCAGTAATGAGGAGTCTAAACTTGAACAGTCATCCCTGGACAAACTTTATACATGTGCCCCCATACCTCCACAATTGCATCGATAATAGGGCAATAAGCAATAAGATGCCCCTCCTCCCTGCACTTATGACAAGTCTTTTGACCCATGCTAGCTGAGCCTGCCCTACTGGTATAGGACCTCTACCCCAACTGTCCTTATGCTCTATCATCTTGGCCCCTCTTCCTATTATCCTAATTGTTATGTTGTCCCCGAGACTGCTGTCCCTGACCAAAATCTGAACCCCACTCCCTATTGTCATCTTGTCTAGTAATCGCCTTTCCTGAAGATTAATGGCCTCATATTCTTAGGCCCTCTGCACAACCTCATTATATGTAGTCAGTCTCACTACTGTCACAATTTGGCAAATATGAAGCCTCAACCCTTTCACGAACCACTTCACCCTATCCGCCTTCATCAGTACATAAGCCTTGATGTATTTTGCCAAATCTATAAATTCTATCAAATACTGCATAACTGAACGAGAATCTTGTATGAGTTGTAGGAAAACATTTACCTTCCCATCCTGGTATGATTGAGGGCAATACTTATTCAGGAATACAACCTTGAACCCCTCCCATGTTATTTCCCCAATCTCATACAGCTCTACATATCCCTTCCACCATTCAAATGCTTCATCTCGCAGGAACCACGGTGTTGTCCTCGCCATCACCATTGGGGTGAGCATACGCCATTGGGGGATGATGAACCTTCCCCCCTCCACGACCACCATGACTACCCCGTCCGCTATGACCATTACATCCCCGTCCCTATTGAACCATCTATAAAATCAAGAGAAATTTTAGAATAATCAATCACATGTTCATATTATCCAAGGTAAGAAAAACTATATGTGTACAAGTACCAAATAACTTATTGTTGACCTCATCCACTGTTAAAGATCCGTGTTGGACCTACCAAGAGTCTCCTGTCTGTCTAATACATAACTAAGTGTCGATATTGGTTACTATAAGTTACTAGGTTTTCAATATATAAAGCATGTATATAAAAATAATGCGACATGGATTGATGTTTCCTAGATGCCTACCTGAACTTCTAAATGCATCTTACTCGAGACTTCTTTCTTGACCACAATCTACAGCTCCCAAGGTGGTCGACAACCTTGAGCTTTGATACCAACTATAACGTCCCGGGTTCTTTAACAACCTCGAGTACATCACTATCATCCAACCACATCGAATCGTAAAACATAAAACTCTAAACATCATGCTTTATTAATGAAATGACTCCAAAGTACATTAAACAGTAAATCAAACTGGTTTTATTATCATATTTTTTGACCTTGCAACTTATTCAAAAGATAAAGGACTAACATCTTGGCCAATGACCTAGTATAGTCTGGAATGTAATAATGAAATAAAAAAAAAAGACTAGCAAAAGACGAGATCATCTTCGAGTGAGTTTCGATCTGCCCTAACTTAGTTCCCTTAACTCTCAACTCATGGTTTTTCTTAGCATTTTCATGCAAAAGAGTAATGGAAAAACCAACAAAGCAGGCATGAGTCATAAAGATGTCTTATCTATTGAAATAATGACAGTAGTAATAATGGCAATAGTAATGTAATAGAAATCAAATGAAAATAAATGTATAAATATACTCATCCATCTCATCCCATCTCAAATATATAAGGACAATATATGCAATACATAAATCGTCAAAGCATAAATAATACAATCTACCGGGATACCCAGTCCTCCTAAAACGTTTTGCGTAAATATATTGCAAGTGGAAGGATTCCAATGGGACTGGGTCACACTCGGATATACTAATTACTGAGGCCATCATCCACCGTACTACCATCCCAAGTCATGCCTAAGGGTGTACTAACCTCAAAGACCTACCCAACTTGCCATTACTGCCTTGGTCCTCAGGCTCCCAAGGCCTCTAAAATACTACATTATAGCAAACTTTGGTCCTCAGGCTTACCAATACCATATTCGTCATAACCTAGCAAATATTGGTTTTCGACCTCCCAAGGCTTACCACATACAATACTCGACATAACCTAACCCATTATGTCAATAATTAAGTTGCCTTCTTATAAATTATATTTTCAACAATTTTATTGTCTATCTTCATACTCATATGTATGTCCTATAAAGTTATTGCCAACCAATTCTAGTGTTTTAAAAAAATTCAGTCTTTGCTGCTATATATAGTTCGAATGACCATTCCCCACCATTCAAACCGGAATTTCCTACCATTTGAATGTTGGTGCCATTAGATTGGCCACTACACATCATTCGAAAGGTGGCTTCGTTCTTAGTGCAATTCAAGATAGGTGAACAACACCTTCGAAAAACTCCATTTTATTCCATTATCTTCATTCACAAAACCAACATTAACATAATTATTTCAATAATATAACACTCAAATTCCGTAATGTACCTTATTAGAATTAAATATTTTTTCCCACGAATCCATTGATACAAGCCCTAGCACCACCACCCAAACACCTCTTGCTCACTTAATTTCTGCTTGAAAATTGACCAAAAACTCATCATTAATGACTATCGAATCACCAATTAATCATTTACATGAGTTTTGACTAAGATACAGAACCGGTTAAGGACCCTCGCAGATTAGCTGGATACTACTTAGGTCTAGCCAACTAGAGGTAGAGAATATGCCAAATTAGGTCAAGCCAGAGTACCCTCTCGGATTGGCTGAGGCAGTATTAGATTCGGCTAGCCGATGGTAATTCAAAATGATGCTTTCAAAGATTTGAGATTTGCATAAAGATGGAAAGAAATCAAATCATAACGGGCACATATTTTCAAATTTCAAGTCACTTCTTCTATATAAAGATGGTTCTAATTCTAAAGAAAACGAGATATTGAAAATAAGATAGGGAAAGAGAATCAAGAGATTAACACTTCCATATCTACATTCTTATCATTTTCATCACACAAAGGTTTGGTCTGATCAACCTCCAAATCCATAGCATTTAGTGTGAGAATATACAATCCTTGAGCTATTTATTTGTAATATTTTTGAGAGGATTGTTGTAAGATTGATAGTTTTTCACTTTATATTGAAAACTCAATCTTGTAAGATTCCTACCAACCATGCACATGTCACCCCACAAAATCCGAGATCTCGGGGACGTGATCCTAAAATAGTATATAATATAAGAATAACAATAATGATAATTACCCAATCTCATCTCAACAACAATAACATCTTGCCATAATATAAATATAATGACCAAAATAAAATACATCTGATACCATCACATCCTTATCACAAAATAAATCATGCCAAACACTCGGCCAAAATAATAATGAATGTATAAATATGTTCTTCACCTCGTATACGAGCTAGAACATACCTATACTTTCAAGCACCACCCTTGCTAATCAGAGTGCGCTACAACTCCAAAATAAAATTACATAAATAAATGCGCTAATATGTGCACCTAAAGAATATGTACATCACACCCAAACCCTCTAATCAAGCTCCTATCTTGCTTCAATACCTATAATATCACATGAATACATTTGCCAAATAAAGATTGTGTTGCTAGCCAAGTAACTCCACTATAAAGAAGAGACTAGGCTATACGTACATGAATGAACATATCTCCACATATCTGCTTGTATGCCATAAGTATAAATATAAGTATGATGATGCATGCTAACCCCCGTCTATACATACATGCACCAACACCATGCGCTACACACCCGTTTTGCACATTTTGGGACTATAAAACCACATATAAAATCCTAAGATTAGCTAATCTACTTTGTGGCCTAATCAAAGTCTTCATTAATCACCATCTATTCTTCGGTCGAGTAATGATAAATCTCAGATCTGGTTTTCCACCTTTCACGGTGAGGCTGAATGACTTCTTTGCTTGATTTTTACATAAAAAGTCTCATCTTAAAAGAACACACACACATACTCATTTCTTTCAAAATACTCTACATATTACACAACCCCCGCATGAATGCAATGAAATGCATTCTAAAATGATATGAACATGTTATCACCACCACTAAAAAACATGTAAGTCAAATGCATAAATAACTGACATAAATATGTTGACATTATGCATTTGTAATGGAAATGCACATGGAATAAATGCCTTATATAATCATGTACAATAATTCACCCCCGCATCTCAAATAATAACAATTTAATTATAATGTAAGTACTACTACAAGTAAACATAATAATTAAACAAGCACCCACTCATATAAAGTATACGCCTCCAATCCACATCAAAGTCATAACATAATTTTATACCATCTCCACAATTCAATATACTCATCATAATCATATCATTATCTTATTATATATATCATCTCTACATTTTCAATAATCATATCATACATATAATCGCCACAACTCTAATTCACATAATTATTCTCATCTCATCTCAAATCATTTCATAATTAATTTAATCATCTCATATAAATACGAACAAAGTCATCTAAATTATCTTAGCGTTCATTAACTACCGTACCTCGAAGCCGCCTTGAGACTTCATAGTCAAAAGTCCTAAATTTTGCCTTTTCAACCCTATCGATTTGATCTATCAGATGAACTCAAATCACCTTGTACCTATACATAGAAATGATCTAAATACTATAAATATCATGATTATCAACTTTATTTCTCACGTGCAAATGGTGCACAAAAATCAAGAAAGACAAACGAGAGAAATGGAAGGCAAGACTTATGCCAAAATGTTCGTCTTGCTCCAAGGATGAGAAATCTCCTACTTTTAATCCAAGATGAGTTTTGGAGTTAGATGATATTGAAGATAAAGGTTGAGAAACAATGGAGTCTCTCTCTCTTAACCTTTCAGAAATGGTATGAAAAAAGGGAGAAAAAGGTGTCTTAAAGTCAAAAAGTGGTAGGATCCACTAACAACCCACCAATATGATTTTTCTAATGGGTTGCTGCCCCGCACCCCACAAGGGGCGGCTTCCCCTTGACCCTCGCAACCTTGTCGGGAAGGTTGAACCCCATATTGTAATGGCAACAAAGGTCGTGGGATGAAAACTGCAATGCACAATGAAAGCAACATACCGCCACAACTCCATATATGTCCTCACCATACGTATATATATATACCACAATGCATACTACAATGCAATGATAAATAAAACAAAAAATTTGTATGGAATTTTTGGGATGTTATACCTCCTTTCTTAACCCCATTTTGATAACCTCCATGATGCACACCCCCCCTCTAACAAATAGATAAAGAAGCCACAGTCAGTAGTGGCCTAGGAGCCATACTAGAAGAAAAAGGCTATTGCTTCTTAGGTACAATGGGAACAATAAAACTCTTCAGGCAACGAGACTGCATGTGACCTCACTGGTTTTACCATCAACAAGTCACCATCGAACAATGATCCTAAACATGTCCCTTTGCGCCACACTTATGACATATAGTAGGAGATATACAATCACAGACTAAGGAACCCTGATGGTAATAGTTATAGCATCCAGATCCCCACACAGATGACCCAGAAGAAGAAAAAGTAGGCTAAA
>MKEJ01026110.1:0-14458 GCA_001753735.1 Embelia ribes
ATATTTTTATGGCAGGATGATTTTTATAGACAGGAATTGGTTGTTATAGTTATCATAGTTTATTTATAAGCTCACATCTCGGGTTTGTCAGGATTCAGGGCGCGACACTTAGCATTTTATTTGGTAATTAATGTGTTCTGCTTTATTCATTATTTTAGCACTTACATTATAGCGGTATTATGTAGCATATCGTTTCATTTGATATTCATGTTTTCAAATGAAAAAATTTTGAGGAAATGTTTCGAAAAAAAATCATGTTTTCAAAGTATTATTATTTTTAAATTTGGTTTTAGATTTTGGAGGATATGTTTCGGAGATTTATTTGGAGGATAATCCGAAGCCAAGTAGGGTTCTCGTTAATTTTATAAAACTAATCCAAAGCCAAGAAGGGTCTTGTTGATTTTATACAAATGTTATTTTAAAATAACTTTTTTAGACGTTTTAAGAAAAGAATTCCCATTCACATATAATTTGAGTCCTTTTTGCTTTTTTTCTGGGGGCGGGGGGCAACAGTATCAATTTTTACTTTTAAAAATGATGATTTTAACCATTCGGGGAGTAGATGACTTCAACTTAGGCGCTTTAACCCCTACTGTGAGAGCCAGAAAATTTGTGCGTCTTAGAATCAAGCCTATGATTCACGTCGCACAGAATACATTGATTGTAGGTAAGGCCTAGCCTCAAAATTAACGGAGAGAAACTACCCATAGCTTTCTAATTTAATTTGTCGGAAGTTTAATACTTTATATTTGCAGCATTACATTTGCATTTATATTATTCATGTATACTATTGGTATATCATGTTTATACATGTTGCATATACTATATAGTATCTTTTATATATTCCAGTTTATCATCTGACCTGTGTACATATTTTCTATACTATTATCCTAATATATACTACAGGTCAGGAGTAAGACGCAGGGCATATATAGATAGTTTCGAAGGCATAGAGGCACACATGTTTTATTGTACATATGTTATATAGATGATGACACTTTTTGTAGACAAGACTTGGGGTATGTATTTTTTTTCGTTTTTATTCTTATTTAGAACAAGCTCATAGTTGTTTAGCAGATTCGGAGGTTTGCTTTTAGCAGATTCGGAGGTTTGCTTGTTACTGGCTTGGTATGTTCTTGTTATAGGTACGTAATATGTTGTGGATTGCTGTATTTACTGTTGATGTATATATAATACAATTGTGGTTTAGAATTGGTAGATATGTATTTTCATTTTCTATTTCATTCTATGTGTTCTTTTCTTCGTTTCTTTTGCTTCGCATCCCCAGATATATGGAGATTCAGAGCGCAACAACAATTGGGTTAAACATTGGTAAGAAGAGTTTAACCGACTCAAATCTGGATTAGTTGAGAATGTGGTTAGTGGATACCAGAAAACTATACAAGAAGAGAAACCAATCCCATATTTGTCATGTCAAGAACGTTTCGGTTAAAATAAATAAAAACTCTTGTACGTATGTCTTCAATTGGAAACTCTATAATCTATTTACACAATTCCCAGATTTAAAAGAAAAAGGGGGAAATAAAAGGGAAAGGTTAAGAAAAAAGGTTTAGTTTTACAAATAATATCTACCAGTCAAAACAAAGCTTCAATGACCAATTCATCATTCTTTTTGACTTATTCATTCCATTAAATCTCCGAATCATGTTGATTTTCCTGTATAATAATTTCAAGATCACCGTTGTCGTAGTAGTTTTCACCATCATCATGATCTTTACCAGGATTTTTAACAAAAAGTTTCCTGACCTTGGACCAACAAGCCTCCTCCAAGAACTCCCCCAAACAGCCGGAAAAACAAATCCGGAATTTGTCCAACAAAGAAATGAAACTCATACTCCTCCCTTTCCTCCGATGGTCGTCCGTCTGTGATGACATGGAAGATGGCAAGAGATAGGCCCAAGCGGCATGCTGTAGGAGAGGGTCCTTTATCGGAATCTGCCTCCAGCTATCCCCACTCCGGAGGTCGTACGGCATCTGCCACGGGATAATGTCCTTCAGACTAGTATACTCCACTGAACAAGAAGATGATTGAGGACGAGGACCCTCCATCTATGATATCTCTACTGTTATCCACTGACAATAATATCAAAGGCCTTTAACAAATCTAGGCCTTGTTTAGTTTCTTCCAATTCCATATAGGAATCAAATATATAACCTATATATATAAATGGAAACAAAACTAGTCAGGAGTGAGAAAATAATGATGAGTGAATTGTGGGAGGGCTAAAAGCAACAAATGCTGAAGATTAGGTCTCCGATTGAAGATATAGCGAGATAGCTTTTGGAATTCAATAAAGAAGATTATGATGTGTATCTATCAATATATATACATACAGACAGACAGAGACACATAGATAATGCAGAAATTGTGGTTAACTAACTATTAGGATAATAAGATAACTAACGATATATATAAACCTCTTCAAAATGACACTACTTCTTCCCTTCAATATCCCCATCCCAAAAAACAACTAAAAAGCCTCAAAACTTAGATGTATATCTCTTCCCATCTAGATTGGCAGGGGAAAAAAGAAAAATTATATTTGCCACGATAGAAAATAATTAATTTAATTGGTTAGCTTAAATTCATCGTATCATATCATATCTTATCTTAATAGCTAAACATCAATGTTTTACCTTTGATCTAAGATGATCTCGCTTTAGCTTTTCGTGCAGAACTGGGCCGAAGTTCAATATTAGTAAATATCAGATAAGGGGCCCAAAATAGCAACTAAATGTTTGGGTTAGTTGTAAATACTTACCTATGTTGAGCTTTTCATTTAGAAAGTTGGTCCCGCTGTTCTCTTCCTGAAGAATTAAATATTTTAAGGCCCAAAATAAATTATGGAGCACTAGTTGTACTCCGACTAAAAAAATAATAAGTACCGTACATATTTTTGAACATTAGTTAAGAACCCGTGCACTATTGGTGAAGACTTTTTTTGACACCGGCAAATTTGGGTGTGCATTGTAGTAACTGTCAACCCCAAACTGCCAAAATTTCCTTCCATGTGAGAGATACTGTTTCAGTTACGCATTGTAGTAACTGTTAACTCCTTCTCTAAGGGCGGATGTGATTACGTACCTTAATTTCAATTTTTTTTTTATTTCAGAGAGATCGGCACTCGGGGAGAGCAAAATTCGGATACCTAACCTGAATTATCCGAAATTCGAATTCGCGTTCGGGTTTTATTATTTCAAAAATTCAGGTAATTCGGGTAATTATTCGAAATACCCGAATAATGAAACGACGTCGTTTTATATATATAATTCGGATTCGGTTCCGATAATTCGGGTAATTTGGGTTCGGAATTTAGTATAAATTGGGTTCGGTTCGAGTTCGGGTTTCTTATTTACAACTTAGGTAATTTGGGTTCGGGTAATTCAAAATTAACTTCGAATAATTTGGATTCGGAAATTTCATTTTCTTTTTTGGTAATTCGGATTTGGATAATTCGGATCAGATATTTTTCGAATTAATCGAATGCTCTCTTCTAGTTGGCACGCAAATAAACAATTAAACATAATGATTTTATTATTCAAAGTGAAGGGATAGAAGTCTATCCATTACTTACTATTCTGCTTTACCGAAATATTAACCTACTTCCACGAACAGTCCTAAGTTACTTTTTGATAATACCGAATTCGGCTTATGATGTGATCTCTGCCCTCTCTTCTTGGGCCAACCCTTGGATTTTGAATAGTGATTTAACACATGTCCGCAATTCCCTTTATTTGTGCTGGTTAGTGACATGTTTATTTTGTAATCATTTTGTCTAAATAGACAAGCCGCCCGGTTTATTTTATTATTTCCAAACAACTTGTCATGTGTGATGAAGTAAACCAAATATAATAATTTGCAAGAATATAAAATATAAGACTAAGATTTATGTGCTTAGCTTTAAATTAAAATAAATTTAATTTAGATCTAATTCATGGGATTAATATTAATATATATTTTTATTTATATAAAGAGAGAGATTGCAATAAGGTATAACATGTAAAATAAAACTGGAAATCTTAACCAAATTGGCTTCATTCCCACATAATTTTCTTCTCCTTCTCTCTTAGCTCCTTATTTCTGAATTTTTATGCGTCTAAACGCTTTCTCTACTTATGAGCTTTCTAGGCACTTTTTTTTATGCGACTTCTATCTTCCCCAAAGTTCATTTTTATAGATAAAGTTGCAAGTTATAAGTTAATGGTAGTGCATAATATATAGTATTTGCATTTGAAGATTGGACTTCATACTTACATCAATCATAATAATATATCACATCAATTATATTTTATAATACCTTCCTTTGACTGATCAAGCATTATTTGAGATATTGTCTCCTTCTGATTTGAATAATAACTTTATAAATATTCATCGTTAAATATTTATCTGAACGATTATCGTTTTAGAGTTTCATCAATTTCTTTCACTGTTAGGAATTTATTAGAGATCTCTAAATAGTTCGCAATGATATATTGGCCATTAAGCAGTGATCAATTGTCTTGCCCATATTAAACTACCATTCAAATAGAGTCATATAATATTTTATGCAAAATCTTAATACCCATCGGATCGTGTTTTTTACAATGGAAGAGAGGATTCATAATGTTGTCAACCACCTCCAGGTCTCACGTTCGAGCCCCGCACAAAGTACAAACAAACTTTTACTTTATGTTTTTTTCATATGTTTCTATATTTCATTTCTTACTACTTTTCAAACAATCAAATTTATTGGGCCCTAATATATCTATATCCATAGGAATTATACAGGCCTTGTAATACATTGTTCCAAGCAATTTCTGTAATAATCATCACATTTATTACTGGTGTATAAAACTTTTGCAACCAATAACTTGAAATAAATCTTCAATTTTTCTCATCTGTAGCAGGAATCAATATAATCTAATGTGAATGCATTCTGAAACATTTCTTATTTATCAGCAAAATGATATTGTTATAGTGGAACCAAATGATAAGTAACATTTTTTGGAACTTTTGTATGTATCATCCTTGTACACAAATGAACAATTTATCACATACTAAACTTGTATAAAAGTTATCATGTCTTTATATAGAACTAAAATACTTACTCAATGCAGACATATCTAGAAATTGAGGATACTCATATTTAATCTCGTTGTAAGATGAGATTTAGGAACACCCATCTATAGGCATGTTTTGTGCCTTATAATTATAAAATTGAACAGCTCCAATTATTCATTTAGAGGTTTGCCCGCAACTCTAATTTTATTCTCCATATGCTTAATGCAATTAAGGCATAATATAGTTAAGTCATTCATTTACTTTATTCAGCCATTTCTACTTTTTTTCTAAAAACTTATGAATAATATATGACACTAAATATGGGCATCTTATAATTATATTTCTAAATTACTTTCGCTCCACAATAATGGCATAATCAATTAACTTTAAGGGGGCGAATGATCATATATCCCCCTCTATATTGACTTAAACTCATATGTAGGAGCCAACTCTAATATGCCAAACCAATGTCATATTTAGGGCAAGAGCATGTACCTACTACCATATCACTATCTACAAATACTTACATTCTATCATTCACACCAAATAATGTAGTAAAGCTGATCGGAGGGATCTTTAAGAGTCTTCATATTTATCTTTAGTGTCAATTATGCGAAAGTAGTAATTTTTATAAATAAATTCATTTCCTCTCGGTTGAAACCATAAATTAAATCTCAATATATAAATGGTTAGGCTTATAAGCATAATTATTTATTAACTTTAATATGTCAGAGAGTTTGATTATTCACCCTTTAAGTCATATGGGTATGTAAGTACATAATTTAGAGTCCAATCAACCATCTTGGACTCACTCTATCAGGTCCATACTTTTAACCTGAAAAATAACTTAATATAATATTAGTTAATTTCCAATAGTACATTTAAAATCCAAAACATATAAAAATATTTCCTTTTTTTATCACTCTATTTATATTTGGAATTGATCGATACGTTTGGCTAAACTCGATAACAACAATTTTTCTTTCAGAGACTCTATTGTATTATACTTATAAAAGCGTCACTTTCATAATGGATCTTTTAACTAAAGGGGAGGCAAGTTAATCGTAGTTGTTCCACTAATGGATATCATAGTAACACCATATTTTTATCCTGAAATATATCTCAAATAAATATTAATTTAATCTCAATGATCAATTTAAAATTAAGATATTTTATAAAATAGTTAAAACCACTTCCCTTCGAATTATGAAAGCTTCCCTTGACATCAAATTATATATATGAATAATTTCCAAACGAAATTTGACAGAAAATGACCTCTAGCCCAGGAAAAAGATGTTTGAGTTTTTTTTATTGAATTCGTGACTAAGAAAGTTACAAATCTCAAAAATTCAATATATATATCTTGATAATCTTATAAAATTTATCGCAGAGTTTAACATAATTTTTCTGGTAGAGACTCTTGCTGACAAAGTGTTATTAATTTTTTCAGATTAACAATTTTTTAGAACTCATTAATTAGGTCAATTAGGGAAAAGAAGTTAAATCATTAGATTTTTCATACAAGCAAGGTCTTTATTATCATCGTTAATTTGTATTTATTGCATTACTATTATTTTAGTTTAATTCACTCAAAATCAAATCAAAACAAACGTGATAAATTTAGGAGCAGTTTAATTTAGCAAACTGCGTGGATTGGATTGAAATTGTAAAAATTGAATTATATATAAGACCGATATTAACTATTTTTGGAATCAATAAAAATTATTTGAGTTTAATATTTAATACTTATCAAGATAAGATTACATTATTTTTTTTATTATATTTGTTAAGTTCTAAATTTGCACATTTAAGCAGTTGTTATAAATAAACATCAAGTGTCCCCTAATGAAATGTTTGGTTAGATGTGACGTGGATCATTGTCTGTCAATGGTTTGGTGTTGGTGTGACCACACACTCCCTCTTGTCTTGGCCTTATCTTCCACATTGGATTCCCCTTTTCTTCTATATCTTATATTATTTCTCATCTTACCAATCAATTTCAGATCCCACTCAAAGCCGAGGGTGACAAAATGAATGAAAAACGACTAACCAAAGTTTTGCTTTAAAGCTACGCTTAAATGAATGAGATGAATGAGACACTAATTACCTAAATTGGTTTTGGTAATTACCACCTTAATCAAGTGTGATGTTGCGTTGTTCTCATGAACATAAGGGAATGCTTCCCAAAGTAGAGGTGGCTACAAATCGACCTGAGCCGAGTTTTAGAGTGTCAAAGTTTGGCTCGTTAAAAAAAAAAAAACAAATTCCTAACTGAAGCTTAGCTCGATTCGTTAGCATTCGAGTTTGTGTGGTTAATTAATTAACCATATTATCTTATTTTTAAAAAATATAGATTGTATGTGGTGATGTGATTAATTTTAGTTGATATAATTCTAATTTGTATAACTTTTTTGTATAATTAATTTGTATGCACATTATTATTATTATTATTATCCTCCTTGGTGCACAGAAAAGGGTAGAAGAGGTCATCCACATAACCACCTATTTGTTCATTATTAGATACATACATTGATTAATTATTGTCATTTTTTTTCGTTAGTAATTATGAAGATAAAATTGCGATAATTCATTTAATTTAGCGAACTTCATATGGTGTTCTATCGCTTGTTTGTACTCCGTTATTCTATAAAAAATAGATTTATTTGTTTTTTCAAACAAATTAAGAAAATGTTTCATAAGCATATTCAAAGCATTAAATATTTCTTTTACCAACATGTCCTTGGAAATATGAAAAATTATAATTATTATTAATAAAAATTATATTAGATAAAAATATTTTAATAAAATATTTATTCGTAATAATTAAAAAAAAAGCCTATAATCTTATATAAAAAAAATCTATATCTTTGGATGGAGGGAATAACAATAAAAGAAGTGGTCCACTAACTAATAAGCAGTGGCAAATAAAGTAGTAACAGTAACAGCCTTTTGTTATGAGACCGAAGTATTTACATAGGGCTGTGCAGAACCACCTCTTTCTCAAAGCCAATTAATTCATCATATTTGGGTCGTTGCTCTCTCTTTCTCTTTTTTCAAACGGAGTGTATATATATATATATATATAAAGTAAATGTGTCATGTGTACCCAAAGGGGCATTGCAATTTAGTATTTCTTTTTTGATAAAGCAATTTCAATAAATGATGATATGATATCATTAGCCCGTGACAGATTGAGATTGGGACAACTCAATCGGCCCATGTGCCCCTCCACCATGTCCAAACATCATTCAAAATCTCTCTCTTTTCTACACAATAGCAACATATCTTTACGTGTCTTCTCTTACATTTTTAGGCAAACAATAATCCAATGTTCATCGCAATCACATGGTGCCCATGTTGTTACAATAATTTATTAAAAAAACCAAAGTACATACAGTTCTCCGGATGACACCAAAAGATATGAGAGAATGTCACCAAATTAAAAAGAGATTAGATTAAACAGGGATGAGGATACAATTTTACAAAGATAATGAGCAAAAACAAAAAATAATAATAAACAAAGAGAAGTAAGAAGAAGGGATATTAGAGACACACATCAACACCCGAGAAAAAAAAATACACACAAAGCCATCATGATTAGCTAGCTGATCTCATGGGGGGATATTTATTATTAGTTAGAGGGGTTGCTTCTGAAAGATCCCAAAGCTTTAATAGCAGCAGCTCTTAATATGTACTGATGATATGCAGCTGCTGCCAATGCCCCCACGAATGGTCCAACCCAGAATATCCACTGTTTCATGTCAAACACACATCAAATAATTATTATTCATTAATAATAATAATAACAATATTAATATATGATGTTATTTCAATATTTACTTGTTAAACCAAAAGTTGTTACCCTTGTTGGAAAAAAATAAATAAATAATTTCAACATATATATATATATATATATACGTTTAGCTTACTACAGATAATTAAATCAAGAATAGATGACATAGCATACTTGATCATCCCAGATATGTTTGTTGTTGTAAATGACAGCAGCACCGAAGCTCCTAGCCGGGTTAATACCCGTCCCCGTGATTGGGATCGTCGCCAAATGTACCATAAACACCGCAAACCCAATCGGCAGAGGGGCCAATACCTGCCCATTACAATCCCAATTAATAAACAAAAACAACCAACCATTTCAAACACAAACTCTAATTAAATATCACATGGAAAATTGCATGTTTGTATTTATGTATTTGTGTTTAAGTTCATCTAGACTAGTAGCATATGTTTGTTTGTTCATACAACCAAAGGAGCCTTATTCGCTTTCCCTCGGAATGAGTCAATGGGGAAAGCAAAGCATCTCTTTTGAATTCCAAATGCATCTGCAATTTTTCTATTACAATTGGCTGTTGAAACCAATTTTGCCAAACTCTAAATCGTACAAACATGTATATATATTCCCTTAGGTTTTTTTTAAACAGAACTCAGAGACTTTGGTACAAGAATTAAAGTAATCATTAGTAAAAAAATAAGTCCAAAATATCACCAATTAACAGTTAAAAAAACTAAAGCTAAAATTTCAGCTCTTTTAATCAATTTAATGAAAGGGGTAAATTAGGAAGTAAATAAATTTTTTAAATTGAAAGTATTAAATGGTCACTTATTTAAGAATTTTTATATGGTCAATTAAAAGAACCAACGGAGTATATTAGAGTGTACGCCCCACAATACGAATGTCAATTATATATAATTTTAATGTTTTCTATTATAGTAAATTGATATATATGTATATAATTTCATTAATTTTTCTTATGGTAAGTTGTACAAATTCTAATTTAGTGGTACACATTGCGATGAGAGCGAATATAGTTGTTTTATATACATAAGAAGATATATATATATATACACACATATTATTCTATTATTTTCAAGGTTTTGTTAAGAAAAACTATCGTGTGTAGTTTCTAAAATTGGTAGCTCGTAAGGGCTAGAAAATAAAATTTTAATTTCCAAAAAATGGGTTGAGAACGGCAGTTAAAAGCCCCTTAACATTCAGTCTGTCATTTTGCGTTTATGATGATGACATGCGCTAAATTTCGGCCTCTTTTGAAGATCTAGAACTAGCTTCTTGTTTAATTTGTCAGCTTAGATTTTGTTAATTTGATGAATTCCCTATTCGATGGTATGAATTCTTAACCTTGATTTTTCTTGCAATTTAATTTCTGATTGCAAAACTGCTGTGTGCGTGCTTTTTCAACACTGATTTTTCCTGCTTGTGTTGTTGGACATGCTGTAAGGTCGGCCACAAACATACACATCCTTCACGTTATTAGCACCGCATAGCCAACTGCTAGGTACCTTTCTTTCGGGGCTAGGCTATGTGACCATATTATTAAGCCTCGCTCAAATAGTTGCAGGGGGTTTCAAAGCTATGAATTAAGCAATGATAAGCACTACAGTTTTGTTAAACCATTGATTTCCTTTCTTTCAAGAAAAAAAAACATTGATTTTTTTGATGGATTTTGCTGGATGTAGGTAGTGAAGAAGAGTTCTTCTTTGGATTAGCAACAGCACCTGCACATGTTGAAGATAGGCTTCATGATGCTTGGCTTCAGTTTGCCGAAGGCGAACCCAGTGATGCAGGTGAACAAAGTCAGGATGAAACCCCGCTGTCATTAGTTGATGCAGTAATGGGCTCCACTGCTGGTGATGGTGGATCTCAGCTAGCTTCATCACCAATGATGGTTAGAAAAAGAAATAAGCCAATCAAGATCGCAATGGAGGCCATGATTAGAGGATTCGAGAAGTATGTAGAAGAAGATGATCCTCCGCTGCCATCACTTCCCCAAGATTCTCATCACAAAGTTGCTGCCTGGCACAATGTTCCACACCCGTAAGCTTTTTTTCCCTGCTTCTTTGGTTTTAAAGTTCGTGACCCCTGATATGCAACAAGCATTCTCTTCCCTAACACCCTCTTTGGCACTCGAATCATTTTGCTGTTTCTCATTTTCTGAAGAAAAGGTTTACTCATGCTGGCTTTGAAGAAATAGAGTTATCATTCATTAAGTAACTTTCAGGGAGGAGAGGTTAAGATTTTGGTCCGATCCTGATCCAGAATTGGAACTGGCTAAAAACTCTGGCGTCCGGGTCTTCCGGATGGGTATAGATTGGACAAGAATCATGCCAAAGGAACCTCTGAATGACACTAATGAAAATGTAAATCTTCCGCAATCTTCAAATTTCTTTTTCCTTTCTGCTTTTACAAGCCCATGTTTGGTTGTTTGTATTTTTAATATGGTCTCCATGCTGTCCGACATTTGGTCAAAAGTAGATTGACAAATTAAATTAAATAATGAAGCAATGTTCCTTCTGAAATTGCTATACATTTATGACCAACAATTTTTCAGATTCAGTTTCATGCTGTATTTCTTTTAGGTTAACTTTGCTGCCTTGGAACGATATAAATGGATTATTAGAAGGGTTCGATCTTGTGGTATGAAGGTGATGCTGACTCTCTTTCACCATTCACTTCCACCTTGGGCTGGAGATTACGGAGGATGGAAGTTTGAGAAAACAGTATATTATTTCATTGATTTTACGAGGTTAGATTTGTTATTGTGGTAGATACCCCAGTTTTAGAAACCAGATTTTACTTGATGACTAGTTTCATCAGTTTTTTCTTTTCCATCTAGCTTTACTAGATTCTGATAACATATCATCGGTACATTTCATCCACATTGCATATTCAGTTTGTGAATAATTTTTTTAATTGGCTACGTCACATCTCAATCCTAAAAGAAGCCTGCATTCACTTGATTTTCCTAGTGAACTTTTGATATAGAATTATGCATATTCATACTTCATTTCCATTTTGAGGCTGGGAACAAAAACAGAGTTACAGAGTAATCTTTATGAAATAAGAATGGTTAGTGAGGAATTAGAGGGTTGAATGGAAAATGGTGGAAAGTGTCACGCCCCAGAATTATACAACTCCCGAGTACGCGCACACTTAAAAACAACATGAACAACAATCACAAAGAATGCTCATAACCATCATATGTAAATTCCCATAATCTAAATCTCCACAATTAGCATTTAAAATATTTTAATATCCAATTGTAAACTCAATTCATATCTGGCTAAACAGTTGCCCACTTATCTAATAACAGAAAAACAAATACAATTTAACATCCTTAAAACATCTATTCTCAACGATTGAAAACTAAAAGCTAAAACTGGCATCTCAACTACTACCTGAGTGAGCTTCCAACATCATCTCTAATCTTGAATCCGAGGACCGCCAGTACCAGTCTTTGCTTGGAGTTTTATAACAAAAGCAGAAAAAGACAAAACAAAAAGTATTACAAAAAGGCGTTTAGGAACGTTGTACTGGAGGCTAACTACCACAAGAAATTACGTAAATGTAGCATCTCAATATACACAGCAAATACACCAAAGTCATAACTCAATCATCTCATAGGAATTCTTAGCATAAACATAAATGCTCAATGATGCACAATTCAATTATGTTTCTCAACTTTACTTTTAAAAACAACTTTTTTACTCAACATAAAAACTCCCACTACGGACCACACCATCTGCCCGTGACAAGGAAGATTGGAAAGCCACCATCTGCCCTCCAATTGATCCCAAACTCAAAATTTGAAAAAATACATTTTCATTTGGGAAATCACCCCATCTGTTTCCCGTTCACAAAAACTCTTATGCACGTTTCACAAAACTTTTATGAAAATCTCATGTCACTTTCTCGTTCTCATATGCACGTCTCATGTAATGATGCTTTTGTAGGATAATAATACAACTTATAGCTCATCATCCTAATACTCAATCAACTATGACATAACAATCATATAACTATCTCAATACTCCAACTCACATCAACTAAGTACACAGTTATAAAGTCACAAAATTATGCATGCAATGCATAAAGACTTGTGGTTCTAACCATAATATAGAAAGAACCTACCAATACCTGTGATTATACGAGAGGAATTACTCGAGAATACTCAAAGAGAAAACCCAAGTTATCACCTTCTATGACCAACGTTGAACATGAATCACCCATATGCAAAATATGTATATTTTACTCAATTGATGAATTAAACTATAATTCATCGGTAGAAACATGATGAATTGATTGCTAAACCAAAGAACACAAAGAGATACATAATGACTCACAAAGAAATTTACCTCAATGCGAGAAGAAGGAAGAAAGGGACTCAATCCACACTTGGATTATCGATCCGAGAGATCTACCACCTAGAATTAATGGGTTTTGGCAAAAACCCTATTCAATCTCCCTATTTTTCCTCTCTTATTAATATTTTCTGATGTGTAAATTGTTTGGTTGTCAACACGCGAGATAAAATTTTAAGATTTGCAATCTGACCGACAGTCTGTCTGCCGGCCGACAGCCTTCGGACAAGGCTATGGAGAAACCTTCTCATCCGAACGAATTTTAAGTTGTCTTGATGAAATACCATTGGTCCATATGAAAAGACTCAGAATCTAAAAAACTTCATTTTTTAGTAATCCCACACCTTTTTTATCATTGTCCACTTTGAATTGGTCTGTCCTTAAAATACAAAAGTCGTAGCAAATTTAATTATCTTTCCAAGATATATCATGGACTTCTATTGGATTTATTATTTAAAGGTTACACTCAAAATACCATCTATATGTCGCAAAACAATGCTTGAAAACTTGACTTAGTTCAATAACTTACATTTATTCTTATTACCTCAAAATAATATAATTGAATCAACTTATTACATTAGAATTACGAAATATAACAAAATATAAAGAGGGATCTTACAACTCTTTCCTTGTTGAAAGAAACTTTGTCCCTGAAATTTGGTTCATACTTGCAAACAAGTCGGGATATCTATGTTTCATTTTCTCTTCTTGTTCCCAGGTCTCCTCTTCAAGTCCGTAATGCCTCCAAAGAACCACAAGAGGTGTCATTTTTTTTCTTGTAAGGTATTATCATGACAATTTTATCATCTGTTACATTCTCCACTCGCTCCCCTAATATACGTCTAGGTTACCATCATCAACCTCTAGTTACATATCACAATCATTTTTTTACAAACTCGTGTTAATAAATTCTTTTCTAAAATATACACCATCAGTCATTATAGTCATCCTATAGAACATATAAGGTCTCAAGTTTTGTCAATACCACCCATCGAACACCAACTGTTGTATTAATGATTCAACTCAATTCATATTTTTTTTCCTCGAAACCAGTATCTTGATTGATATAACCACACTCACACAACATCTTCTATAAGGCCCCAATTTTTTTCGCCAACACTGTAGCAACACTGTAGCACCTTTATACAGTATTGAACAGTGGTATAACGATGTAAACTAAACATCTGTGCGCTGGAAAATTTTTCTGATTTAGTAAAGAGA
>MKEJ01026114.1:0-13932 GCA_001753735.1 Embelia ribes
TTCAATGTGGATAACTTTCAAGATTATCTCTTATTATTTATTTAAGAAAAAATCCTCAAGAATAATAAAATAATTATTTATAATAAATAATTATTTTTCTAATTTTTCAAATTTCTAAACTTAAGCCGAAAAGTAAAAGTCATATTTTTTTATAATAAATATACTTTAATTTTCTATTCTTAATTTATATTTATAACTTAATATTTCTATCTTGAATTCAAATAAAAAATATTTTTTAAAAAATTATAAAAAATAATAACTTTAATTTATTTTTATATTTAAAATTAAAAAATTCCACTAATATATTATTAATAATTTTCTTCTATTATTTAATTTTTCGATCTTGAATTCAACTACAAAATATTTTTAAAAACTATAGTGTATGGTAATGGTGATTTAATTTGAGTTCAAAATTTTAAAAATTTCACTCATTATTTAGTAATTATCTTATGCGCTTATCTATTTATTTTTAATTGAAAATGTCATAAAAATTCCTAATATTTTTAGCTATTTTTTGTATTAAATTGTAACTATTTCACTGAACAAAGGTTATATTACTCAAATAATCTAAGTGAGTGAAACTAGAAAATGAATAATTGTTTGAGAAATATTGCAAAAATCGTCAGTATTTTTAGGCTTAAAATTTTCATTTTTTTGGGCAATTTTTTATAATTTGAAAATTATTTTTTCAAATTTTACTACCAAACAAGTTCTCATATACAGAAAACTGACGCAGCTTTTAAAAATTGAAAATTGAAATACCAACCAAACGGGGCCTTAGAGCTTTCACACCAGTCTTTCTCATTTAATTTCTACATGCCCCTTTCTAAAAACCCATTTCCCATGCAAAATAAATATGGGCTACACCTGTTTTTCTAAAAAATCATTTCTATACAACAAAAACATTAATATATAAAATTAATAAATTCCAAAAAAATGTTTCCTTAATATATTGGTGTGTTTATTTTATTTTGGTAGAAAAAAATTTAATAGAAAATTGTTGAATAGTAATTTTCTCCATTGAGAGATACTGTAGCATTTCAAAAATAATTTTCTGAAAATAGAAAAAAAATAATTTTCTGAAAATAGAAAAACTGATCTGAAAGATTTCTCACCCACATTTCTCATTTGAGAAATCAAAGGGAGAGAAATCTTCCATATAAAAAGGCTAATGTGAATGCTCTTAGGGTTCATATAGAGAGAAGCATTACACGAAAATGAGGATTAAGTAGAAAGTCTAATTTAAAAATTTTCAAAAACTTATTTGTCCCTTTTAATAGTGTTGTGTTCCGTCCCAACATAAATAATTGAAAAGTCATTTTAGTCATTTATTTATTATATTAATTTAATTACTCCATTCATTATTAGTTGTACAAAATGTATAGCATTAATAAGTGGTATAGTAGGAAAGTGAATAAATATTTTGAATTTCAGCAACATATTTCTTAATACTTGTGGGGAAAAAAAATTTAGACTATTATAATAGGATGCTGAGAGTAACTGAGATACTCGTATTCCGTATTGAAAGTGATTGTACAAGTGTTGGGAAAGATGTGTACGTTTAACCCGTCAGAGGGACGGTGTTTTCTTCCATTCTTGTTTGAAAAACATTAACTTTCTTGACATTTGCAATGATCTAATAATGACTCCATGGACACAATATTCACAACGATGGGTTCTAAGGTATTTTACAATAATTTGAGATAACTGAAATTTGTGCGGCATCCGATTGATAGCACATCTGTAATTTAGTGACAAGCGGACAAGTGAATAGCATCTTTTTCTTGAAATGCTTCCATGAGAAACCTTTCCAAGGCCGAAGATCTTGGAAATCAACTCTTTATTTTCTTTATGTTCCATGGAGATGACTGATAAGAGATAACGGTTTCGTTTTTCCAAGCAATTACCAGGGTACGACCGAAAAAAAGAAAAACAAAAAGAAAAAGAAAGGGGTCCCAAGCCTTGGTATCATAGTCTTTTTAGGACTAATGATCCCGTACAACAGGTATTGAGTTGTTGGCACCAACTCCTATTTTAGCGTGAACGATTATTAACTTGTCATTTCAGCCTATTTAAGAAGCAAAAAAGTAATGCAAAAAAGGAGATAGTATAATAGAATGAGGAATCTGTACGCTGCAACGGTTGTGATATCGTTTGCTACTAGACTCTGTAAAGCAAGGGACGAGAAATGTACAATATGGCAAAAATGGAACACACCCTACAATTTAGAAACTAAAGATCCTTATTTTGTACAACATGATCAAAGTATCTAACCATGAGGAGATATAACCTCGTGGAACCAATCTGAATCAAATGCTACACTCCTTTAAACAAAACAAACATTTCTTATACCAGAAGTAGCAATAGGCTATTGAAGAGTCAATTCTTCCAACCACTAGATTTTAAATCAAAATCAGCATCAAATTCTACACCTATGAGATTAAACAAGCAAAACGAAAACATGAAACATGATGTATACCAAAAACAACTAGAAAAATGCTCTCATTTCAACTACTTAGAAATTTACATCCAGTCCATTATACAAGCATATTTGGACATACAATTAAATACAAACAAAATGGAAAAAGGGAGTTTGTGATTAATTAAAATAAAAAAAGAGTTGGGAAAGCTAACGAGGCAATTGCCCTCGCAACTTGTTCGCAACATAGAGCAGATGACCAATGTTTGTTGGGGGATAATGCTGGAGCAATTTGAGATTGGAAGTGAAATCCCCCGCAAGTAAACGCCTCCGAACTAGAATCAGCATTGCACAGCATACGCGAAGAAGAGTCTCCTGCAGTCATCACAAAAATGACAATACATCTGAAACCACCTTTAGTATGTTTTGATAACTCTAATTCTCAATTTACCTTCCGCTAAATATAGTTACAACTTATAGACAAAACAGAGGCGAAAAGAAAACAAAACAGTAAACGGCTCATGTTTGATAGATAAAACATTTTCACAATAACCAAGAACATTCATTTACAAAAAGAGAAACAATTCCCTCTCTTGTAGGCATAAACACGAGTATCTGAAGCGACCTATAAGAGACAGTGAGGTTAATGTCTGTATAACGGCTGGCAATCAGCTATGAAAGAATTAAAATTTCCTACAATCCAGAGCACATAATCAATCTGTGATTTGAAAGAAGCTCTAGCGAGTTCAAGCTTAGTATGCAACTCAGGCACTCCAACATTTGCTCTCTCACAAACTATTTAAAACTAATTTGCAAACTGAGCACTTGTTATAGTTGTGTAAACACTGTTCAACTGACAGTCAAATAATTGTCTCTAAATTAAATGAAATCTAGAAAAAAAATAAAAAACAGGAAGGAATCTTGACTGTCAAATTGTAGGAAGAAATTAATACTTCTCAGAAACGTAACTCAGATATTCTCCAAATCAAGACCACAGTGGTATATGATGCATGGATTGTTAAGGAACTATAGCGCATGAAACACAGCACCGTTGTTCTCTCGATAAAAACCAGAGTTATTTAAGCCATAGATTGTTATGGAGCTATAATACAGGAAAGTAAATGCAGGGTATGACAATTTATGGGTGCATGATACATGATGGTGTAGTATTAGACGGAACTATAGTCAAATATTCTTTAGAAAAGGACCAACCTAAGGAAAATCTCAATTAGAGTAGGGGTCTGACGGCATGGTAGGGATCACAACAATAATCAAGATCACACATGAGATGGTTCACAAAATTTTGAAGAACTTAACAGAGTTTTGATGGTCAAGTAACATTCACTTAACTGCCATGAATTTTCACCGACTTGGCCTTGGAAGAAACCAGTTTTGTTTGTGCAAGGAAGCCAACACATTGTCAAATCACCTTTATAGGGTACTGCTCTAACTCTAAATTCACAATTTTAAAAATTCAATTCAAATTCAAGGCATGAATTTGCAGTGGCCGTATCTGAGATTCGAAAATCAGGAAACCCTTACAATTACAAAGATAGCAAGCAATCCTATGAGGCTGGAGAGTCACTCACGCTTTGTGATTTCTAGGATGTCATAGGAATTTTTAATTTTTCTACGGAAAAGTATCATAGCTTAATAACTAAATTTGCATTACAAGTCTATGCTGGGCTTTGGAGCAATCATATGTTAAATCATTATGCCTTGAAAGTCCAAAAAACTGATGCCTGGAGAGACCCTTTTGAGCCTCACAATGCAGGAGCCTCAAGCAGTTGGTTCCCCATTTTTAATTATCAAAATATCTTAAACATTTTTAAATAGCAAGTCTAGATCTTAGGAAATGATGGCAACAAGCATCCAACTGTTACTGCATTAAAGGATGCCAAGAAAAGATGGTCAATCACCTAAAATGTAGGAGAAACTATGAGCATGAATGCAAAGAGCAGAGATTAGCACTTTCAACTTAGTCTCTCTTATCAATCACTCATTCTGATGTATAATAAATGGATTTTCGAACCCAATTTAACTTTGAAATGGAGACATGGAGTCAGATTCTTAGTATAGCCATGTATAATCTGGATGATAGGAGAAATTGAAGTGAGAAAGTCCCCCGATAAGTTACACGTATTGCACCCAGCAAGATGGAGTTGCAGAGATATGGGATATTGAAGACCTTTTTAAGGCAATTTGGTGTTGCATTGTTTCTAGTCAAACATCACTGTCTCCAGTCTCAAATGTGTCCAATCATTTTGGTCAATCAGTAACTTGTCCACTCGTTTATGTTGCCCAATACTGAGCCAGTAACTTTATGGAAAAGTAAAAACATTACTAGATTCTTAGTTTATCGTGTGACTCAAACATTGCCACGCATTTTGGCAACAACTTCTTGACTAAGGTTGTATATAATTTTATAATTTGAACCCACTGGTAACCCATAAATATGAGCTTCTTTACCAAAAACTTCAAGCAAAAACATGATCAACCAAGGTTGAAAACAAATCTATAAATAACTCATAAATGTAAACAAATAAGTATCACCGAATAAGGCAAGTACACAAAAATAAGTAGAATGTATAAAAACTTAAAAGGAAGAAGGATCTTACTTGAGGACCCTCGGGGTCACTAATAAGTGTATCCCAAATTAATAGGCTATCAGCGAAATTGAACTCTTGAGTCAAAAGAAGAGTTATCCATCTGAATGCATAAAACTGAGGATTGACCTGTCATTTCCATACACAAAACAGTGAAGTCAATTCTGTAACATAACATATCATCAGTCACAGCGTGGAACAGTACTCACCTGGGAAACACAGCCTATATATAAACAGAGAAATCCTAATTGCTAAATAATATTTTGTTAGATTCCAACTGGCGCTGATCACATGCTAAAATTTCACGACCAGAATGGTTTAGATTTTAGAACTTTTTATTATCACAAAATGTTGCATTTAACACTCAACAAACGGATCAGATTGTGGAAATTATTATCAAAGTTCACGTCTCTTTTATCAATCTTGATTAAAAAAGCAATGAGAAGATTTCAATTTAGAATGCACAAATTGCTAGATTAGCCACACTTGTAGTTAAACTAAAGCGTCGAGCCTAAACATATAACAAAATCTTTATTCATGACACATTTGCATCCCACCATTTGCGAGTTACATAATTTAAAGAAATTACACACTGCAAACTAACAATGAAAAGTAAACTGAAACTCTGAAAGGCGCACATCAAATTAGCATAACTTTTCTTACTTTGGTTGTGACCTCGAGATGCCGCCAAAGTTCTTCATCATTTTCCTTTAAGAACCTAGACAACTTGGAAATTGTGGAACGAATACCAACAACACTATTGTCAAGTTGCTGACAAAAATGATCTCGGAATCCACTTAACAACTCCACAAAGCAAAAAAATGTGTCCGCTTCAGCATTGGTCTGCATAACTTGAAAACCCGAAAAATGATAAACACACTACCGCTAATGCAAAAATACAGGAATAAAACTGAAAAAGAATATTCACAATTATGATGTTGGCCATATGCATTTCAGCAATTAGATTTTCAGCTTCGCGTGAAAAATTACAGTATTCTCAGATCAAAATATCAAGAGCAGCTTATTATGAGTTTCAATCAGAATTCCAAGAAGCTTGAATATGGTTTTAAGAAAATTATAACCAATTATAAAAAATATTGAAAAAGTAACGTAAACCAGATTCCAACAAAAAAAATCAACTCCATAGCCCATGTTTGAAAAAATTCTTTTCAGGCAACATATGATATATCATATATGGAACATGCTTTCATGGTCTACAAGTACAATGACTATTAGCACTTGACATATCAAAAAAGTATTTTCATTTAAAGATGAAGGACCTCAAGGGTTGACTCTGAACGAATGCAGAATCACTAAGTCCCACAATATATCAGAATACTCGCTGCAAGAGGAAAGATATGCCCCTCATTGACCCTAGGTGTGATAGCACTATAATTAAAACCTCACCTCATCTGCTCACACTCAACATCTCCCTTTTTGCCATGTGGGCAGCGTTAATTCATTATTTAAATTGTCTGAGATGGTCGGCAAAGGAAAAGTAATCATCTTCCAGAGCTCAGAGAAAAAACCACTTATGACCCCTAATGGTAAGATATTCAGGGTTCCCTTCCACCAGCAAGAAAATGCTACCCTCCTATGCAGATAATACCATAAACCAACCCCCCACCAGTCCTGGTCTCCTCCGACAGTTATTCTGGTTGACCCAGTGGTTTTTAAAGCGATAAAGCATTGAGCATTCCACACACTTTCCTTTCCATAATAGAGATCTAGCGATCACCTTTATCTGGTAAATCACTTTATTCAGGATTCGTTCTATTAATAGATTTTTCAGAGTGTGGAGTGCTAAAGCCCATCACTTCCAGCAAAAAGAATCTATTAGAGGAAGGAGTGGAGCCCAATATAAACAACATATTTAATTCAACCAAATTCCCGATGTGGCATAATATTTCAACACTCCTCACTTGTGGGCTGACCAAATTCAAATCAAAGGTCCAAGTACACATAAACAGGTGTAGTCAAATCAATAATATTTTCAAACAATCAAATAAGCCCATATGGCTCTGATACCATATCAAAGCCCATCAGTCCCACTAAAAGGACTTATAAGGGAGAGGAGAGGAGACAAATACAAGCAACATATTAATTCAATCAAATTCCCAATGTGGGATAATATTTCAACATGGAGGAATCAAACCATCACTAAAACAATTTAAATCACTAGCCATGGCATACATTAGCTGCTGCAGCTGTGGAAACACATTTGACTCATGAAAGATTAACTTCATCTTAAAGATATATCACAACGATAACCATTCAGATTATGTAAAAGGGCAAAAAATCTAACATGTCAAAGTTTAATTACTAGCCTTAGACTGAAAAAGTAAAGAGAAGAAGAATAACAAATATACAAGCGATTTTTCTAACCGCATTATCCTCATTGGGATCATTTCTGAAAACATAGTATATAGGAGCCAAGATTTCATTCATTCCTTGCACATATCTTATTCCCGGATTCAACTTTGCGAAAACAATTAATATGTTCCTCAATGCATCCTGAAAAATGATAAATGTTTTTCCTCAGATAAAATGGCAATTTGCCAAATGGGCATCTCATAAGAAAAACTACCTGATTGGATCTAGCAAATTGTGAATCCCCCGAGAAAAAATTCATGTCTGGGTGCGTACGCTTCACATCTCGATCAATCTGTTCAATGATCTCTGTGTCCTACAAAAGTTAGCACAAGTTGCGCATGAAGCCTCATCGTAATTGTCCAGAAAAGCTCTTAAGCTTTCAAAGACAGTTTGAGATTTTGCAAATGTAACATATGAATCATATCCATTTAAAAATTTTAAGAATAAGCTATTGAAAATTGACTCTCTTCTTTCTAAGAAACGATTGGAGAGGATGTAAAAAAGAAAACGGGGAAAGGGGCCTAATCATCTAAAACAATTATCTTTATCACACTATGGAAACACCCAATTTGGTGAGCGCTTTTGAATTCCAGCATTATCCATCCTCTAGTTGAGGGGGAGAGAATGGGGCTATGGACGATTTTGTTAGAGTAGGCGCGTAGTTCTTTGGTATAGCTTCAGGTATATCAAATCAAAAAAGAAAAAAAAAATATTAGATGTTCTAACATTGGTTATTTATTTATTTATTGCAGAAACATTCTAATCCAGGATTTCAGCGCACGGCCACAGCTAGTAATTTAAAAATCCTGCATTAAAAAGTGCAAACTGACCAGGAATCAAATATATCTCCAGTTTATCGAATCAAAGTTGTACTACTACAGGATACCTGGAAGAACTGGTTCCAGATGCTGGTCTTCCCCAGACTTAGAGGATGCTCATCATGAGTTATCTCTGCTCTTGATAATACACCACGTGTTTCAGATTTTGATTCTTCATTTTCAGTATGTGTTGACTTTTCCAACCTCCTTGTGATTTCTGACTGACCAGCACAACAACATTGAGTCCATTTTTTACAAGTAAAACACAAATAAATAAAAATACCCTCCGGGGAAAAATGTCAAGTCAACCATGGAAGGGACTCACTCAGGGACCCACTCGGAAAAATTTCACCTAGTAGACAGTGAGAAATAACTTGTTACTCCTATCACAGCTTACTGCCAAGTATGTCCCAAGTGAAAATAGCAGAAAGTACCCAAGGATTGCTCTACCAACACTTAACAGGAGAACAGGACTACTAATGACAGTACTACTTCAAACTCATGGACAAAGGTCAGCTTTCAAATCTAAACTACAGAACTTTGTTGAAAAGACTTGGGGGACAGTAGCTCAAGATTATTCTACTTCTACATATAGAATCAGAAAGCATACTTCTAATGTAATAATCAACTGACACCAACACGAGGACAATTCTACTATTTTCCAAGTAACCAATAAAGTCAAAAAAGGTATCAACAAAAATATTGTACGAATAGAATAAAAATGATATTGACATAAAGATACACTGCATTGTACAACATTGTTTACTCCACCTTTCATAAACGGTATATTGTTAAAGAAAAAAACAGCAAAAGAAGTAGTGGGAAAATTCAGCCTAAAACCAGAGGTTTACTCTAATTTTTGGGAAGTGGACCTAACACTAATCTCTAGTTCCACAATGTCCAATGATCAACATGAGTTATTACTGTCAATTCGTGCATGCAGTATGTCTTTGAAAATGTGAGTAAAACTATGTAAAACTATTTCACATTCTTGTAACTAAATCTGGTCTTCAACTAAATATTTTTATCATTATCAGGTTAGAATCAACCATGCTTAGTACACAAAGAATCCAGCAGGTTGAATATGATGATGAGTGTCACATTAAGTGAAGAAATGTCTTACAGGATTCATTAAGAGCTCATCTTTGAAATGCTTGTATTGAGACCTCTTCTTAGCCAGTTCTGACGGCCAAAGCCCACGATCAACAGGTAAGTATCCCAATAAGAGCTGATGCAACCACATTTATCAAGTGAAACATGAGAACCCAACCTCAATCAATCAAATACAACAATTTTTTTCATCTCAACCAGTTGTGTTCAATTTGAACTCTGGTTAACAAAAACAATGAGCTTCTTTTACCCAAGGCAGATTGCTTTTTGTCCTTACAGACATAAACACCAGTTAGGAGCTTCTTTCCCAGACCTAGAAAGTACCTCATGGCTGATATTAACAACGTTTTCAACACGTATGCTATTTTAACCTACTAGTGAGAAGCTCATGCCCATACTTTTCTTTCTGGTTTCCAAATTTGTTCAGGTTTTTCGGATGGGTGAAACAACCATATTATGTTTACAATTTCGATGACAATCATTGGCGGTGATCATACAAAGTATTTGACTTCATACGCTAACAAAATAAATTTAATAAAAAAAAAATTGTTATAAATTTCACAAGCATTTTTAGGTATTTTGCTTCTATGGATTGAATCAAGTTTAGCGTCACCAAACAAGGAAAAACAAAAGTTTAGCTGTTAACTTTTGTTACCTATAGCATTTTTATGCAGTTGATTTGGGGGAAAAAAATTTGAATAGCCAGATCTGGTAAATTAGACAAAAAATAGTCCGCCTTAAGTAATATATCCATTATCAAGGATAAATACACTTCTTCTACATAAGGAGACAAAATTCATTAACCCTGGACTGCCCGCTAACCTTCCACACAGTAGCTCGAATGCCGGCACCATCTGGTATCCCTTGTGATGCAAGTTTCCGCACTTCGCTCATATTTATGACCTTCCTTGACAACTAGCAGAGAAATATACATAATTAATCACCATCTAAACAAAAAGAACATCATAATATATGCTAAACTTGAAGGAGCAAAATGGGAGCACAAACAAACTCGGAGTGCAGGTTTTGAAGCAGTGACACTTTTGCTATTGAAGGTTTTAATTTTCAGGATGTTGTCAATGACCTCGGATAGATTTAATGTTTTATAGTGAAAAGTTGGTTAGCATCTAGTTTTCAATTTTCTTTTTTCACAAGCTAAAAACTCGTTTGGTTGTCAGCTTTTAAAATTCAGCTTTCAAAAACTGAGTTTTCTCAAAAGAGTAATACTGAAAACTCATTGTTCTAACTTTTCAGTTTTTCAAAGTTTTAGTTGAAAATTAAAGATGGACCATATTTTAAACAATAAATGTACTTAAACTTTATATTTTCAATATATATTTGTAACTTAATTTCTCTATCTTGAATCCTACTAATTTTATATATATATATATAAATTATAATATAAAATAAAAAATTATAATATAAGATAATTGTGATTTATTTTTATATCAAAAAAAAAAATCACTCATTTATTGTTAATAATTATCTTCTAGTCTTATTTTTCTAGGATGCTATTGTACTAGTTTTTGTCGTCTTTTTTTTTTTCTAATTTAAAATATCATAATTTTTTTTTTAATTTAATCAATTTCCGTATAAAAACATAAACTATGATAACAAATATTTCATTAACAAATGGTGTACATAAAATAACTAATTTCTCTACAATAATCCAAGTGAGTGAAACTAAAAAATGAACAATTTGTTAAAAAATTTTGCGGATAGAATGAGGGTTGAGATGAGTTGGGTTTTGATATGTTTGTGGTCCTTTAATTTACTATTACCTATATTTTTTATATTTTCAAAATTATATACATGTTTTTATTTACCATGTATAATAAAAAAATAAAAAACATACATTGCACAAAATAGTCATTGACTTCAACTTAATATTACCCTATATATATATATATATGTATGGACAGTCCAGTGCACAAAGCCCCCGCATTGTGGGGTCTAGGAGGGTTTCATCTACGCAACCTTACCCTTTTTTCCAGAGGGGAAACCTCTATTTGTTTTCTAAACACTACCAATATCAATTACATATATTTTTTTTATATTTTCAAAATTACATACATGGTTTTACCTAACGTGTATAATTAGAAAAATAAAAAACATGCATTGCACAAAATAGTCATTTTACAATTAAAATTTTTTTTATAATTTTTTTTTAGTTTACAGTTTGAAAATTATTTTCAGAATTTGTTGCCAAACAAACTTTCGCATACAAAAAACTAAGCTATGAAAAATATCAAATGCCAACTTTAAAAAATTGAAAACCGAAATGCTAACCAAACAGGGTAAAACGTACAAATGCATACAAAAAAAGCGCATTCATAGAGTGACATATAAATGTGGGAAAACCTCTGACTGACCTCTAGCAAGAGATGAGATTGGCAAGAGTCCTAGCTGTAGCCATACATCCCTTTTACTAAAAATCATATTCTCAACGATTTTCTTTTCCATAATATAAAAAGATAATTGTAGAAATGTCACCATCCATTTGAAATAATATAATACAGCATAATTTTTTGCTCTTATATGCTTAGAGCACTCCCCCCGAATGGGCTCCTAGGGATTAAATCCAACTACACCTCTCACCAGTTACATCCATTATTATTCAATACCCTAAAAATAGGGGTTTGTTACAATTCTCCACTTTTAGAAGACTACAGTTCATTCTCTGTTCTATTTAAAAATGTAAGGGGTCTGATATGGGCACTCTCCATAATCCAGCATCTAGTTTAAAGTTAAAGTCAGGGATCTGGAAATGCCCTTAGCAGCAGAATATTTCACACTCTGAAACAGGTTTCTTTTTATTTAAATTCTCCAATTGGCAGATAGGATGTAAAGCCCCATTCTTCCTTTTTATGATTAATAAACTTGAAATAACATATTTGAACGACGTAATGGGTGTTGAGAAGATTTTGGTGGATTTAAGCCTTAGAAGGACTTTTGATGAATGACAAATTTTGTACAGTTGTTCGGTATTTTAAGCATAACTTTTAAACTAAAAGTCCAATGAAAGCCATAATATATGGTTAGAAAGAAAATTGAATTATATACAACCTTCATGTTTTGATGAAAAGCTAATTCGGAGAGGAAACGGGTCAAAAAGGGGTGAACATGCATTCGAAGGGTGAGGACCAAGGTTGGTCCGGACGAGACCATATCGTCCGTATGAGATGTGGTTTGGTCTGGACGAGATCCATTTCATCCAGACGAGAATGCCTTTGGAAAATTTTGTAAAAACACATGTGTTATATTGTCAAACCCTGGGTATTAGAACATTCGTTCTTCAGCCTCCAAACACACATAGACAGAGAGAGGGTGACTCTTAGGGCCTAAAACATCAATCTCTAAGCGGTGAATCGTTCCGATTATCAATCTATGAACAAATTTAGAGTCTTCCTTTCCTTTATTTCTTCGTAAGGTAAGTTTTTCATGAGTTATTCATAATCCTTTAGAATCCTAATCCATCAATTAATGCTTCATTGTTCAATTGAGGTTTGTATGGATTATTGATGATAGATTCTTATTGATTTCTCATTGGTTCTCGTAAATTAGATAGTGTTTCCCCTAAAGGTGGTTTCTAGGGTTCTCTTCCGAGACTTTCCGACAGAATTAGCAAGCACAATGATTGTGCTTAGGATCTTACTATATTGTGATTAGAATAACAAGTCTTTATGTGTTTTTGTGCATGATTTGATATTATTTGGTTATGTGCCCTAATTGCATGGTAGAGATTTGTAAAGTGGTATAATCATGAGATTTAGCATAGCATATATAAGGGTTGAATTGATAAATTGAGAATTGAATAATGTAAAACTGGTGGTGTTAACTAGTCAAAGATCATATATCCAGATGATTTGAAACTGATGTGAAAATTGTGTTCAGATAATTGAACAATGTGTGTGTTTAGGGAGTAGATGGTATGGTTCTACAATTTTCTCGTAAAAGGCAGATGATATGGCTTTTGACTTTACTTGAATGGGTTCCAAGTGGAACTCGGAGTAGGAAAGACTATCCACTAAACCTTTATGCATAAAGTGACAGGGACATGGTATGCCCTCTTATGACTGTATACAAGGATGGAGGTTCTGTTGGAGCTCACTCAAGTAGTTTGGTTTAGTAGTGTTTTCTATCATTGTGAACATTTGTTAAATTTTGATTTTAGATTGTCAATCCAAGAAATGTTAAAGATTGGTTTTTAGCTGTTTTATTTCTATGTTGTTTCAAATAAGTAGGTAAACTGTTTTAAGCCCAAATGGTGTTTTGAGTTACATATGTCGCTTTGGTTTAGTTTTCATAATGGTTGTTTATATTTATATGCGTTAAGGTAAAAATCATGTATTGAGAGATGGTGAATTCCGGGGGCGTCACAGTTATTCAACTTGATATTTAAACTTCTTCTTCTTACTGAATGTCTTGAGGTTCTTCCTTACGGTGACTTTGAGACCAACTCACACTTTTTAATATTGTCTTCTTCACACAAGTCATAGTTTTTTTCTTTCAGTTGAAGATAGAGGGGTATGAAGGAAAGTGTTGCATTTTGCGTAGCATGCCCCTCCGTCAGTGACTCGGAGTACGTAAGAATAAAGAAAAGAAA
>MKEJ01026120.1:0-13247 GCA_001753735.1 Embelia ribes
AAAAAATAAAAAATAAAAGAATAATTGGAATGGGAATTTTGAAATAAAAAATTAACCGTTCAATAACAAATGCTTTCTTCTTTTATTTATTTATTTATAATTATTTATTTTATTTTTGTGTGTGTTTTTTGCAACAAAAAATGATGCTATGGAGTGGATAGTATCTGTGAGTTATACATATGATCTCTATTTGATCGCAATATTAGCTTAGGACGTGTTTTTGAAATTGGGATTAATTGGAAAATGGTTCTAACGATGGCCCTAATCAACGATGATCACATGACTACCTACAAATTCTATACGAGTCTTCTCCTTATATGCGGGATAAATAGACATTAGTCGTTCAAGCTATATATGTTTGTAAAAAATTGTATTAAAATGTTTGCAACAAAGAGGTTTAAATTAATTTGAAACAATTGCACTTAAAGAAATCCTAAATTTACTTTTGGGGTAGATTTTTTAATAAAGCTATAAAAAGGAAAAACCAAATAGACAAAGAAACGTGGCAAAATTTTGCCTTGCAACTAATGGGTGTATTATTTAAAGTAGACGTAATTCAAGACCAATCTATTTACTGACCTAGTTGCTGCATTATATTATGGTGCAATTTTAATTTCAATTGGCATATGTAAAAGTACATGTAAAACCAAAAGTGGCAATTAGATATCACGTTGACTATATTACACAGGTAGGACTGCATAAACAAATGCTTGTATTGTGCATACTTACCAATAATTGAAATATGCTGTTGTGCAAATTGAAATAGGAAAAAGTTTCATGTGAAAAAAACAAAATAGACAGAATAAAATGCTAGAGAAAAGTTAATATTTTTAATCATTTTTTACAGAAATTAATATTTTAGAAAACAAAAACATCAATATTTCTCAAAAGTTTATTTAAAATACGAAATAATTATATATCTAACTATTATTTAAAATATGAAATAACTATTCTTCTAACTCTTCACGAATTTGAAGAATTTGAAAAATTAGTGAATAACTTGAAGAACTATTATTCACGATTTTTTCATTATTTTTTTACTAATCTTCAACTTTAATATTGAAGAACAATTGATGAATAATGGTTATAACTTACTAAATTCATCGTATTTTTATGATAAATAGTTTAAATACTAATATTTTTTAAATTTAATATCAATAAATCAATAAATTACATAATATTGTTAAAATTTTGAAAGAAGTACTGAGATCCATATAGAAAGAGAGAGAACATATATTTTTTTCAATTATCTATTATCTTTTCTAATTGATTTGGAAAAAAAAAAAAAGTGAGAAAATAGAGAGAAAGAGAGGAATGAGAGAGAGAAAAAACAAATATGGAAAAAGGAAAAGGAAATAAATGGCATTTTAAATTATTTACACTTTAAAAAAGTTATTTTTATAATAAATATTAAAAATATGTTATTCTTGCAAATACTCTACCGGGAGAGTCATTTTATCAGAATCTATTTAAACTTAAAATTACATGTTAAATTTGAATTCAAATTTAATTATACTATTTAAACTTAAAATTACATGTTAAATAAGGATAATGGTGGCACAAAATCTATTTAATGGCACCGGTGCACATGACCATCGGAATTGGGTCTCCCTACTATAATACACAATAATATTATTTGAATAACATTTTATACATCCAATTATATAAAAAAAATTCTCGTGCATTTATTTATTATTGAACATGATGGGAAGAAATTTTGCATATATTATAATTTTATACAATAATATTAATAGTATTTTTTTTTTACATATGAACAGACATATATACATATAAATTTTCTACCTAATTATATGAATAAAATCAAATTTCATATTTTTTTATTTCAAAACAAATACACAATCGAAACGGTGCTAGAATATTACTCCATAATTTTTATATACATTTTTTTTAATGCAAAATATGATAAACCTAACCCGTGACAAAACACAGATTTCGAATTTCAAAGCTCTGAACTAATAACAGACTAGTAGAAAGTTGGGATTTCCAAGATAGGTGCAACCAAACGCGCCCTTAGCTCTCAATGTACGGAAAGTTACGAATTGCCACGGAAATTGGTCAATTTTTTTAAGCGCTTAATTATCATACTAATAAACAAATAAAAGTTGCTTTTACTTATTTATTATTGGCTAAATAAACTGAGGAAAAACAACCGCATGGGGGCGATTGATTGCTTAGAGAATCTTTGTCCATGCTATAATTGGCTTTGGTCACAACACCCAAACAGAACTTTAACTTGTATCTTTACTATTAAATATAAATAAAAATTATATTGAATGACTTGTTTGGTTTTAATTTGTAAATTTTAATTTTATAGCTTATTTGATTAAGATTGCTCAAATTTTATTTTAAATTTATTTGTTATTTTTGATTCAATAAATTAAAAATTTTAATCTGATTGTATTAATTTTTTTATTAATAAAAAATAAATTAACTTTTTTATTTAAAAACTATTATGTACGCTAGAATTTATAGATTTATTTATGGTAAAGGATTATTCAAACCTTCATAGCGTAAGAAATAGAAAAATTGTTACGTACTATGAGACATCTTGTGTACTAAAGGATGCTTAAGAATTTTGCTTTAGTGATTACTAACGAAACCAATATTATTTAGGCCCTAAATAATTACATTTATTGCCATGGAGAGCATCGGCGGTAGTAAGACTTCTAAAGTTTATATATAATTTATATGTAAATTAAAAATAATTTGACGAATACCATAACTGTTTCTTTCCAAAAAAATAAATAAAATAAATAAAGCCTCCCTACATGGAACCAAAGACTTGGGATTCCTTTTCTACAAATCTCAGTCCGCGCTGATTTGGTGGCAGTTTCAACTTATTTAGTCACTTTTATTATTTTGGAATATATTTAAAAGTTTTATATATTTTTTAATAACAAATATATAAGAATTTACAATTTTTTAAGTTATTCCCATTTAATGTACTTTATATAACTTAATATTTATAATTCTTATGTCATTTATTAATTGTGATAAGGGTAAATATGGAAGTAACTAACAATTTAAAATAGTTAAACTCATTTATTATTTGTTAATATAAAAATTTAGATACCTCGTAATGGACAATAAAAATGGGATGGATGGAATATAAAATAAATGATAAATGATAAACATATAATGTTTCTTACGAATATAAACGAATAAATGACTATCAATAGAAAACCGAAGGTTTATTAAGGGAAGATGGTAAGTTGCAGCGTATAATTGAGAAGTAGTCCATATTATGCAGCTTCCGGCCGTTAGATGCACATTTGACAGTTGCAATTTAATATAAAAAATTATTTCTTATTTTTAAAATTTTAAAGTATTAAATCGCAGCAGTTGAGCATGCATCCAGCTGTCGAAAATTGTATAACAAATACTGCTTGTCAGTCACGCGCATCAACTTCCCATATCGCATTACCAAGAGGTAATATTGTGCCTTATAAATTTATTATCTCAGCAAATCGAGGTGAACAGACATGCACAATGATTAATATTTTTACAACAAAACCCCGCCTCAAAAATTTCCTTTTATCCTCATTTTTTTAAAAAAAGTATTTAGCTAATTATCATATATATAAATCATAATAATAAAAAAAAAAAAGAAAAAAAGTATTTAGTGGATGAAAGCTGAGAAACTCCGCGTTTGGATGAGGAACGCAAACCCAGGAGTGGGTCCCGTACTTACGTGGGACCCACTCCCACCCCTTTAAAAGCAGCTCGAAGCCCCCTCTGCTTTTTCCCACTTATCACAGTCCGATCAGTAAAAGTCACATTTTTTTTTTCCTTCTCTAATAATAATAATAATAAAAGAGAAAAAAAGAAATAAATAAATCCCCTCTGGATTTCTTTACCCCCCTTTCTTCTCTGCTCAGTCTTTCTCTCTGATTAAAAGAAGTAAAGAATAAAAGTTTTCAAAGTGTTTGAGGAACCAAAAAACAAAAAGGGCATTGCTTTGTTTAGGCTCCAAATATGGGTTCAAAAATTAGAATGTTTTTGAGGATTTTATTATTATTATTATTATTTTGTTCTTCATTGGTGTCTCATTGTGTAGCCTCTGTATCATATGATAGCAGAGCAATTGTCATCAATGGCCAAAGGAAGATCCTTTTATCTGGATCTATTCACTACCCACGTAGCACCCCTGAGGTATATATATCTTTCTTTTTCCCAAATGTGTTTTTGGAATCATTTTTTTTGTGTTTTGTTACAGCATTACACCCTTTTTTTTTTTTTGAAATGCGAAGTTTTTCTCATTTAATTTCTTAAATGAGAAATCTTGGATTAGAAATGTCCTACTCCAGTTCTCATCTCTCTAGAAATTTGAGCAGAACTGTTGCCACAAATTTCTGAGTTGGAAATCTTCTATTCATTAGCATTTATTTGATTTATTTCTTTTTTCTACAAAAGTATGAAACCCTAATTAAGATTAGGAGAAAAGATACTGATTATTAAAATAATTTTAAGAAAATGTGTAGAAAGACTGGTGCTTGGAATTTTTTAACATATTGACTTTTATCATAGAAATGAATTTTTACAAAGACAGACAGACTGGTGTGAATGCTCTTAATATATATTATTGATTTTGGTAAATGGATATTTTTTTGTTTTTACAGATGTGGCCAGATCTTATTCAGAAGGCTAAAGAAGGGGGATTGGATGTTATCCAGACCTATGTTTTCTGGAATGGACATGAGCCTCAACCTGGAAAAGTAATTTATTTTCCATCCTTTTTTATTTTCGAAAAGAAGAATTTTATTGACATGGACTTTTATTTATATTTATGGCCAAGTAATAAATTTTTGTGCTTTTTATGTTTGTAGTACTATTTTGGGGGGAGATATGATTTGGTGAAATTTATTAAGACAGTCCAGCAAGCAGGTCTCTATGTTCATCTTAGGATTGGTCCCTATGTTTGTGCTGAATGGAATTTTGGGTAATTATTAAAGTTTTTTTTTTCTGGAAAATGATTTAAAAAATTGTGTTTCTGAGCACTTATATGTTTTTCCTGTATTTTTACATTTTTATTTCAGGGGATTTCCTGTTTGGCTGAAATATGTTCCTGGTATCAGTTTCAGGACAGACAATGGGCCCTTCAAGGTTGGGAATATGGGCTATGTTTCAATTTCTATTATTACTATTAAAATTCTAGGATTGTAAAAATACTAAATTTATATAGTATCTAAATGTACATCTTGAAGGCTCAAATGCAAAAGTTCACGACGAAGATTGTAAATATGATGAAAGCCGAGAGTCTATTCCAATCTCAAGGTGGTCCAATAATTCTATCTCAGGTAGTTTCCGAAACTCACCTTCAGTCCTTTCCATTTTCCGGTGAATTTCTACATATAGTTAAAATTGAAAAAATTGTATGAAACAGATTGAGAATGAATACGGGCCTATGGAATATGAATTGGGTACTCCGGGTAAAGCATACACCAAATGGGCTGCTCAAATGGCCGTGGCTCAAGGTACCGGTGTCCCATGGGTTATGTGCAAACAAGACGATGCTCCTGACCCCATTGTAAGTATATGCTTAATATGCATATATTGCATTACATTTCCATTTTGATTACATTGGTAAGGGTACATCAACTAAAATTTTCTTTCTAAAACGAAAAATGCATTAACTTCATAATCTACTTGTGTTTTCTTAAGAAATACTATCATTAATAATATTGTAATTCTAATACTTAGTCCGAGTTGCAATGAAATAGTGTAGTGTCTATTTTTTCGATGGGATAGCATCGTTCCTCCACATGGCTCAAGTTTTCTGTTTCCCGCACCTTTCAGTTATTGCTGTTTTTGTTTGTTGTACCGATGATGATGTTTCCTTGTTAGTTATAACTGTATCTGTTTCTGTTTCCTCGTTTTGAGAAGTATGATAGTGTTTGAATTATTAGACCAAGAGGGTATTTAATATTAAGTAAATCGTATAGACCTAGGTTCGGAAATAAATCCTTTTTCTGGTTATGATTGTGTTGTATTGGTTATATACCTAATAACAGTTCTTATCATACACAGATAAATGCTTGCAATGGTTTTTATTGCGATTACTTCTCTCCTAACAAAGCTTACAAACCCAAGATGTGGACCGAAGCATGGACCGGATGGTGAATACCCATTCTATCTTTTTGTTATCACATCATATATACTGCTATCTAAAGTAAATTCTATTTTCGACTTAATAATATGTTATGTAACTTGTCAGGTTTACTGAATTTGGGGGAGCAGTTCCCTATCGCCCTGCAGAGGATATAGCATTTTCAGTGGCAAGATTTGTACAAAAGGGTGGATCATTCATAAACTACTATATGGTCCGTATATTATTATTATTATTATTTGTTGTTGTTGTATTGCGTACACAAGAATCTAACCGTAAGTCAGTGTAGCTAAAATTTTTGTGGTTTTGCACTTGCAGTATCATGGAGGAACAAATTTTGGCAGGACAGCTGGTGGCCCTTTTATCGCGACTAGTTATGATCATGATGCTCCTCTTGATGAATATGGTAAGTGTTAAAGATTGCCAAATGTTTTCAAAGTTCTTATTCATACGTTTTAGTATATCAATTTGCTCGACGAATTCTTAATTGTTATTCTGCAATTTTTTATTATTGTTAAAAATTTGAAGAAGATATGGCGGGTGCGTAACAGGAATATACTACTGAGATCATAGCCTAGTTGTTACCATAAGCTGACCTCCACATCAGCAAGTTTTGTAGATAGGACATTTTTTTTTTTGTTGATAAGAGGCAACGTAAGTTTTACTAAAGAGTAACAGAAAGCTGATATTTGTAGTTTTTCGTCTATTGATTTTGCCATCAACAAAAAGAACATGTGAGCTTGTTTCTAGAACATCTAAATTCTAGAAGGCACAGCCATTTTCTACACAAAAGGCACATTTCTTTGTCGACACGTAGATATTTTGTTTTCCTTGCTATTTCTTCACCCTTGTCTTATGAGAAAACACGTTGTAGTTTTATGTATTTCAAGATCATAGATTCGTGAGTAAACTTTACGAGTGTTCATGTTCTCTTGTAGGGCTATTGAGGCAACCTAAATGGGGCCATTTGAAAGATCTCCATAGAGCAATAAAACTGTGTGAGCCAGCTCTGGTATCTTCAGATCCCACAACGATTTCTCTTGGAAACTATCAAGAGGTTAGACTAATCCCATTTTCTCCTCGAAAAATATTATTTCAGTTCAGTAGAAACTAAAGGAATGATAGGCTGTGTTTTCTAAGTTTCAGGTTTCTGTTTAAAGTTTCTTTTGTTTTGGATTTTTTGGAGAACATTGGAACTCGGTGCAACATGGTTGCTTTATTACTGTTTTCATGGGGACAGCATTCTTATAAGTTTCTTAAATTTGGTGCTTTCAGAAACAAATTACTCGAAAACCTGTTTCCGCAACTAAGTTTTGAAGCAAAATGTAACCAAATTAAATTCATTCTCCTTCTTTTGACTGTATTTGCAGGCCCATGTATTCAATGCAAAATCAGGGGCTTGTTCAGCATTCTTAGCAAACTACAACTCGAGGTCCTATGCAAAAGTCACTTTTGGAAACATGCATTACGATTTACCTCCTTGGTCGATCAGCATTCTTCCCGATTGCAAGCACACCGTTTTCAACACTGCAAGGGTGAGAAATTAAGGTTTTATTTTGTCTTTTCTTTCTAACGATGTATTGACGAAGAAGAAATATTGTATGTGCAGTTGGGAGCTCAAAGTGCTATCATGAAGATGACACCTGTGGTTTACGACGTAGGATTCTATTGGCATTCATATAATGAAGAGCCATTAGCCTCTTATGATGACAATACTTTTACAATGACGGGATTGTTGGAGCAAATAAATACTACGAGGGACGTTTCTGATTATTTATGGTACATGACAGAGTAAGTCTATATCTTAAATTCACATTTCTTAATTATTTTCATAGATGTAATGATTTTAAAAAGTGATTAATAATTTGTTTTTGCGTAATCTGTCATTTTCATTTGAACCTTCAGTGTGAAGATTGGTTCTAATGAAGGATTTTTGAGGAGTGGAAAGTACCCGGTTCTCACAGTCTTTTCAGCTGGGCATGCTCTACATGTTTTCATCAACGGCCAATTATCAGGTGCGCTGCTCGGGTTACGCATGGACATGTAGTTTTGGTGTTTCATGTTTCCAAAACTGTACTCTAAATTGAGAAGGACATATAACTTTTTTGCAGGAACTGCCTATGGAAGCTTAGATCACCCGAAATTAACTTTTAGTGAAGGTGTAAACCTTCGAGCTGGTGTAAACAAAATCGCGCTGCTGAGCATTGCTGTTGGTCTTCCGGTACGATCTGTTTCTCTGAATGTACGATGTGGTCAAATATTTAGGCATATTTTAAATCATTACTAAGCAGATTCGCCGCTAAAAAGGTTTTCTACCTGTACTTCTGAAATTGTGGAATTGATAAATCCCTTCTAAATTTACTAAACAAGCAGACCAGTAGTTCCTTTTTTTCTAATATTTAGTGGTAAACCAATATTTTGTTTTCTTTTTCTTTTTTTTTTTTTTCCCTTTCTTTATGGAAACAGAACATAGGTCCACATTTTGAGACGTGGAATGCGGGAGTTCTTGGTCCGGTTTCATTGGATGGTCTCAACGAGGGAAGGAGAGATCTATCTTGGCAAAAGTGGACTTACAAGGTATGTTGTATAGCTAATTCTTCTCGATAATTGCTCTCGTTTCTCTAATTGCTTAAGCTTTTACGCCTCTGATTAGATTGGCCTAAAAGGAGAACAATTGAGTCTTCATTCGCTTAGTGGAAGCTCCTCTGTTGAGTGGGTTGAAGGTTCTTTGGTTTCCCAAAAACAACCGCTCACGTGGTACAAGGTGAGTACTTAAACGTGAGTAAAAATTTGTGAAGTCTTGATGCTTTAGTCCTTAGACCTTGCGGTTGTGATTATTTCGTGTTTTTTATTTCAGAGTATTTTCAATGCCCCAGCTGGAGACGAGCCTTTGGCTTTGGATATGAGCAGTATGGGTAAAGGTCAAGTATGGATTAACGGCGAAAGTGTAGGACGACACTGGCCTGCATACAAAGCTACGGGTTCTTGTAGTACTTGTAGTTATGCCGGTTGGTTTGATGAGAAGAAATGCCTAAGTAAATGTGGAGAGCCTTCGCAAATATGGTAAGCTAATGAACTTTTGAAAACTTAAGTCGTTACCATACTAGTTTGATTTCACCACAAAAATGAAATAGAATAATTATGCATGGTATTATCAGGTATCATGTTCCTCGGTCTTGGCTTCGTCCTACTGGGAATTTGTTGGTCGTGTTTGAAGAGTTGGGAGGAAACCCGTATGAGATATCGTTGGTGAAACGAGAGATATACAGTGTATGCGCAGATATATACGAGTGGCAACCAAGTTTGGTGAATTATCAAATGCAAGCCTCTGGTAAAGTTAGCAAACCCCTTAGGCCTAAGGCCCACCTCTCGTGTGCTGCTGGTCAGAAGATGACTTCGATAAAGTTTGCTAGCTTTGGAACACCCGAAGGGGGCTGCGGAAGCTTCCGAGAGGGGAGTTGTCATGCTCATCACTCGTACGATGTCTTTGAAAAGGTATATTAAACATTGCAATCGATGCATTTATACTTGGAAACAGAAATATTTACATGCTTGGGCCAAACAGTTGTAAGTTTTTACAACTTGTATATATATCCTGACTTTGCTTTAGCGAAAACGCCAAGATTAATATTATGCAGTTCAAAAATTAGAATACCCAAAATCTTTTTGAAGTTTAACGGTATCTTATATTCATTGATTTGTATGCCGTCTTAGCTAAATAGTATGTTGGACATACAAGACCGATACTCGGGGAACTTTCTCATCGATTTATTTATTTATTTATTTTTTTTTTTATGCAGTATTGCATCGGGCAACAATCATGCACGGTACCGGTAACACCAGAAGCATTTGGAGGGGATCCATGTCCCAATGTCATGAAGAAACTCTCAGTAGAAGCCATTTGCAGTTGATTTCGAAAACATACCACATATTCATACAAATTGAGAAGTATTTTTTTACCGCATCTGTTTCCGAAAAATCACAGGTACCATTTGTTTTGGCATTGCCAGGGTGAAGTCGTAGGGAATACGACACACCATTTGGTTCGAAGCCCATACAAAATTCTGATGATTATGAAGTCCTATGTACATATATGCATACAAGTTGTTATATATAAGAGCTTGGCAAGCACATTGAGATGTAGGAAATGTATCCATGTGCATAATACTGTTGTTTTAGTGTATTCTATGAGATGTAAGCTCTTGGCTTTCATTTGTTTGAATAAATTTTTTTGAGGAATGATATCCATTCCAAAAATCATGCATGGAATATACGTTTTTTTTTTTTTAACAATTTATGTACATGATTGTCAGTATAAAAATCATTTTCCCAGTAATTTATTAACGCTGCTTAACAACGCTTAACATTGGGGTTGTCTCTAATTTTAAGCCACTGCTCGGTACCGAGTCCTTACAAGTTACAACACAATCCTCTATCGTGTTAATGTAATTCAAGTATCGTAGTATAACAGATGGACAAAGATTGCATCTCAATCTGCGAAAAATTCCCTGCTTAATTTACGAGTTTAAATACAATTTAAAACACTCGGTTGTACATACTTATAGTACACTTGTGATCGTTCGTTGTGAAGTTGCAATGCAGCTACTTCCTCACGACGACTTCTATTTCCACCATACGTTAAAGCTAGATAGTTTGTCTTGTTTACTACTGCGATGAAAAATTAAATTATAAATTCCGCTGGAAAAACTAACTAAATCGTATTCTCCACTCCAGAAGTTTGAGAAGAAAAATTATTCTTAGTTTTTTACTCGTACATAATTGACTTGGGCATGATGAATTTGTTTTCACTTTTACACTCTTGTAATAAGATTGCTTTCTAAAACTGAAATTGCAATTTCTAAATTGAAGATGATCTAACACTGGCCAAGGTTCTGTATGATTTTTAAGGATATATCTAAAATATTTAAGTAGGGGTCTCAATGTTTAGATTGCTCCTTCAACAGTAAGAAAAAGAATATGCGTTAATCCCAAATGAGCTTTTTACCTTGACAAAAAATAATTAGAGTTTCAAGTAAATTATTGTAACGAGTTTCAAATTAGAAACAGCTATAACATGTTTTTAAGGTACGAGCCAAGAAAGTTTTTGTGGTAAATCATTATATTACATGTTTTAGGGTACGAGTCAAATTAGGAAAATCGCTATATCGCGTTTTCACATAAGATCTAAATTCATATTTATTATGAACGATCGTGATAATTCGAAACGTACAGTCATTAAATTAGAGAAACCACTCTAACGAGTTGTAATGAAGGAGCCAAATTGGCGAACGACTTTATTGATTTGAAAAATATAAAAAATTCCAAATGAGAAAAACCAAAAACAAAAACAAGAATTGAGAACCTTCCCACCACCAACACTTCATCTTTAGAACCTGCCACTTTTCCTTTTTGTTTTCTTTTCTATATGTCTTTTATTTTATATCTAGATAGAATCAAAATATTCTTTTCTTTTCGCAGCAAAAAAGAAAAGAATAAATTACACTTTGCACCATAAGGTTTCCGACTATTTCATAATACCCATAAGGTATCGGAAACTACATTTTCTCCCCAACCAAGGATAAAAGTTTGTTTTAATGTTTTCCATGAGCAGAGACGAAATTGCTCCTCCTTTTCCCCGGTTTTTCTTTTTTAATTTTGAATATGATACTTTTGTATAACGAAAAAGACCATCTTACCCTTCTATATTTGTAGGAAAGCTTGTATATTTATAAATATGTATAATTATACAAAATAATTTATCTAAAAAACAATAAAATAAAAAAGTCGTACCACCATCCCAGCTAGCCACTCATTCCATAATGCGTACACTTAGGCGCCAATAATTTGGTGCTTGTTAGTGATTTTATTGACCAAGAAGGGCAAAGCATTTTTACATATCATACTGAGTATATTTATTATTCCATTTACGAATAGAAAGTTTATAAGACATAAGGGTATTTTGGAAATTTATGGATCAAATATGATAAATAAATTGACTCTCACTTTGCCCCCATAAACTTTGGTAGTAAAGTGCAATGGACATTAAAACCCAACCCCAAGGAGGGACAGTGCAAAGTAATAAATATCAGGGGTATTCTGTAATATTCAGAAACTTCATAGCGGAAAAAGTGTAATTTACCGAAACAAAAATCCTAAAATCCTTGTGCATCGGTGGATTTCTATCATCAATGGAGTTCAAAACCAGTTTCTCTCTCATCCTCTTCTCCACTCTCTCTCTAACTCTCTTCTCCATCATCATCTACTCTGTTTACAAGAGGCTTAATAAAACAGAGCACCAAATCAAAAACCCACTAACGCCCGAACCCGACCCGACCCACTTGACCCAATCCCCTCTCCTCCACTGGGCCGATTCGTTCGGGTCCGACCCGGTTGCAAATGGGTCGGGATCGGTTGATTTGGATAGTGAGAAAACAGAGCACCAAATCAAAAGCCCGTTAATCGTCAAACCGGAGCCGACCCATTTGCCCCAGTCCGATTCCCCAAATTGGGTTGATTCGATCGAGTCCGACGCGGTTATAAACGGGTCGGAATTGGATCCTGAGAGGATTAAGAAAACGGGGCACTTAATTATCATGAAGCCAGACCCGACCCATTCGGCATGGGTTGGGTTGTTCGGGTCGGACCCAGTTGAGGAGGGGTCGGATTGTGAGAAGAGGAAGAGGAAGGAGAAGAAGAAGAAAGAGGAGGAGGAGGGTTGTGTGTACCCATTTACGACATCGGCTAGTGTTACTCAGAGGAAGATTAAGCAGCAGTATGACCAGCTTATCAAGTCCCATGACTCCAAAGGCTTGACTATGGCTCAGGTTAGGGTTTCCAAATTTCAATTTTACTTTAAAAAATTTGGATTTTGTTTAAGTTTCACCTTGTTTTTTCCCTTGTTCTGGAATAATTTTGAATTTGAAATGAAATTTCTTATTCTGTTTATATATATATATATATATATATATGGACAACTCAGTACATAAAGGTTCCGCATTGCGCATTGTGGATCTGGGAGGGAGCATTTTCCCTGTTTCCATGCCGATTGTTTTCAATTTGACGAACTCATGATCTCAAATCACAATGGAGGCGTGTATGGCCTAACTTATAGAAATTCAAG
>MKEJ01026121.1:0-19300 GCA_001753735.1 Embelia ribes
GAAAAGGAAAGTGTTTCCGGGTTTAAATTTCTAAAATGATAAAAAAATTTCTTCCTTTTTATTTTCAAAAAGAGAAGCACTCGCCCTCCAAGGTTTCTAGCGGATTCAGGGCTTACCCCGGGTCTTCTAGGAATTTTGGGCCGCAACATGTGGTCCATTTTGGTCAAGCGAATTCTTACATGTTTCAGTTCAATGGCAAGACTATTAAGCTCAACCCTGCTAAGTCTAGTCATGACCAAACTTTAGAGCCAAAATCATCTCCTAAGATAGTTCCTAAGCATAAAATACAAATCTTAGGTAAACCGAAGTTTGAGGCTGCTGGCAAGTCATCAAGTTATATGTTAGTTTTAATCACCAAAGTTGTCTCCCTGTTGAGTTGAACCCTATAGTTGACCTTCCTACGGAAGTGTCCAGATTGTTGAGTGAGTTTCGTGATGTCACTCCCGATGAGCTACCCGATGCCTTACCTCCCATAGAAAACATGCAACATACTATAGACTTAGTCCCACGATCTTAACTGCCTAACCTCCCTTGCAATCGTATAAACCCTAAGAAACGTATTGAATTGAATAAGCAAGTAGAAAAACTGTTACCAAAGGGTTTTATTAGGGATAGTCTTAGCCCATGTGTTGTACCAGCTTTATTGACCCCTACAAAGGATGGGTCTTGGAAAAAGTGCACTGAAAGTCGAGCTATTAATAAGATTTCAGTCAATTATAGGTTCCCCATACCTCGATTTAATGATTTGTTAGATCAGATGGTAGGTTCCCAACGGTTCTCAAAGCTAGACTTGCGTAGTAGGTACCACCAGATTCAGATTAGGCCCGGCGAAGAGTAGAAAACAGCCTTTAAAACCCAAGAAAGTTTGTATGAGTAGTTAGTGATGCCTTTCAGGTTATCCAAGACCTTATGCGAGTTATAACCCAAATTCTACGTCCTTTTATAGGAAAATTTTTTACGGCATATTGTAATGATATCCTAGTCTATAGTCGGTCTCAGGAAAAGCATTTGGGTCACCTTAGTCAAGTTCTAGAGACACTCCGCGTTGCCAAGTTGTACGCCAACATTAAAAAGTGTTCTTTTATGCAACCACATGTGCTTTTCTTAGCCTTCATCATATCTGCAAAGGGTATTTCGGCCAACTTTGAGAAGATTCGAGCTATTTGAGAGTAGCCTCAGCCTATGACAATTACCCAAGCTCGTAGTTTCCATGGTTTAGCCACCTTCTATAGGCGATTCATTAAGGATTTTAGCACCATCATTGCTCCCATTACCGATGCCTTGAAAAGAGGCGAGTTCAAATGGACACATGCTGCTACTACAGCTTTTGAGGAAATTAAGCATAGAATGACCGAGGCCCCTGTTATGCGTCACCCTGATTTTGCTAAGGTCTTTGAGATAGCCTGTAATGCTTCTAGCATAGGTATAGGTGTTTTAAGTCAAGAAGGGCACCCTATTGCATGCTTTAGTGAGAAACTTAACGAGCCTAAACAACACCATTCCACATATGATAAGGAGTTTTACACTATCGTGCAAGCCTTAGGTCATTGGCGGTACTATTTGTTGCCTCAGGATTCATCTTGTACTTTGATCATGAGGCTTTAAAGTACTTTAATTCTCAAAAGAAATTAAACCCTAGTCATGCCACTTAGGTTGAGTTTCTAAGGACTATACTTTTGTTCTCAATCATCGTGCTGGTAGCGAGAACAAGCTTGCTAATGCCCTTAGGCGTGTTATTTCCATCTTACAGTCTGTTAGTGTCCACATTGTAGATTTTGAAAGGCTGAAGGACGAATATGTCCAAACTCTGAGATTATCTTTGAGGAGGTTCGTAATGGTAACCGTCGTCAGTGTATGGACTTATTTATTTGCGATGGTTACTTATTCCGAAGTTCTAAGCTTTGCATTCCACGCACTTCCTTCCGCGACTTTTTAGTTTGGGAGTTACATTGGGGAGGGCTTGCATGACATTTTGGTCATAACAAAACCACCTTAGTCGAGGATAGGTTCTATTGGCCTTCGCTCAAAAGGGATGTTGCTCATATTGTCTCACAGTATTGTGCATGCCAACTGGCAAAAGCCAAGAAGCGCAACACGGGATTATACACACCTTTGCCTGTCCCTCACGAACCGTAGAAAGACATTAGTATGGATTTTGTACTTGGTCTACCGAAGACGAGTAGAAGTCATGATTCTATATTGGTTGTCGTAGATAGGTTTTCTAAGATGGTGCATTTTATTCCGTGTACTAAGACTACGGATGCTTTGCATGTTGCAAAGTTGTTCTTTCGCAAGATCATCCGTCTCCACGGGTTGCCTACGTCGATAGTGTCTGACCGCGATGTCAAGTTCGTTAGTTACTTTTGGAAGACACTTTGGAAGTTGTTTGGCACAACTCTAAAGTTTTCCTCTGCATTTCACCCCCAAATTGATAAGCAGACAAAAGTGGTTAATCGCAGTTTAGGGGATATGCTCTGTTGTATAGTTGGGGATAAGCTTGGGACTTGGGATTTGGTTTTACCTATGGCCGAGTTTGCTTATAATAGTCCCGTCAACTGCTTTGCCGGTAAAAGTCCCTTTGAGATTGTGCATGGGTTTATCCCACACAAACCTGTTGACTTGGTTCCCTAGCCTATCGATTCTCGTCCCTCCGCTTCGGTCGATATTTTTGCTACTAATATTCGCGACCTTCTTGCTGATATTTGGGGAAAAATTAATATGAATAATGCATCTTATAAATATGCTTATGATTTGCATCGTAGGAAAGTTAATTTTAAAAAAGGTGATTTTGTCATGGTTCGTGTGCGTTCCGAGTATTTTCCTAAAAATTCTTTTAAAAAGTTGCATGCTAGCACCACGGTCCCTTTTCATATCTTATGCAAACTTGGACCAAATGCATATTTACTTGAATTACCTACAACTATGAATATTAGTCCCATTTTCAATATTGAGGATCTATTCCAAGGCACTTTCAAGCCTCTCTTTCTGTCCCCTAATCTTTATGCAGGTACTGGTCCTTCGAACACTCATTCCTGCCCCTATTCCCCGCCTTCCACCCATTTTCCCCTCCCGTGATGGAATTTTTATGTGCTTGACGTTGAGGATGTGTGCTCTCGTGATGGTGGGTTTCATCGCTACCTCGTTCGTTAGAAGGATCAACCAGTCATTGATGTTACATGAATTACCGAGACCGAGTTTCATCAGTTGGATCCCGCTCTTTTGGATGATTACCTGAGAGTTCTTTTCAACCGGGCAAAAATGGAGATCGTCGTTATGGGAAAGTTTATTCACGAAGATTTAAAAATAATTAGTATTTATTTGATTTGATTTTATATTTTAGTATTTAGAAAACTTCCATCTTATTATTAGTTATTTCCCTTTTTCATTAGTTGTTATTTCCTTTGATGTTTTGCCTTTTCCCTATAAATAAAGGGGCAAAACACGCTGATTTATTCACTTTTGATTATTGAATTGAATACTGAAAATATTGTTTGCCCATCTTTCTTCTTTCTTCTTCTCTTATTTCCCTTCTTTTCTCTAAATGCCCCTATTATCTTTCTCTAATATTTCAGAGTTTACTGTTAATTAATTCTCCGTATTCAGTTCTACATCAAATATTTGTAAGGGATCTTGTAATTGGTTCCAAATCTTAGGGCCATAACTAGTTTGTGGATATTTTTGAAATAAAATATGGTTTATTAAGCACATCAGGGGATTTAGTAATCGGTGTCCATACATCTCTGTTTTTGGCCGGGCCTCATGCGAGATTTAGGGTAGGGTTGGTCACTGAACCAAAAATCTTTATGCATAAAGTCTCGATGTATTGGGTTCTCGAGCCTGTATGTTTCCCAATACAATATTAAGCCCGGGTCAAGGAAATCAGAGGTAAAAATTTGAGTACTTTAATTGTGTGATTTGATTAATTACAATTACAGTCAAGATTTTATGCGTTATAGATTTTCTTTCTATGCATAATTTATTGTTCTGAATATTGCTCATAACTAATCAAGTGTGCCTTTTGCTTGTCAATTGTGCAGCGTCAGAAAAAGGTAGTGTCTATTATGTGACTACATAGGTGGAGCTCCATGTAAGAGCCAGGAGTGAATATTTCTAGAAATACTTGAATACTAGAAAGTCAATGAATGTAGCCATATGTGTATAGTTTTTAAGATAAGCAAACTCTGTATAAGTACACTCGATGGTTGAGCCAGAATTTTCTTGTCAACTATATTTCAAAGGCTTTTAAAAGTTGTAAAACTATAATAAACTAATGAGTCCAGAGCACTTGCAAGTAGCTAAGTAGGATGTTATGGTACATTTTAGTATAGGTGTTTATTATCAAATTCACATGTCCAGGCTTTGTGGAGCCCGGGCATGAAACATGTTCTTACAGTTTTTAAAATCTTGTAAACATAAATAGAAAAACAGAAAACATAAACGCTATTAAACGGGCCTTAAGTGTGTTTATTCATTCAGAACTAAATCGCAAAGGGCAGAACATTGATTTATCTAGTAAAATTAGAGACAATGTCTCGCACAAAAATAAAAGAGTAAAATTGAACACAAGTCTATACATATGGACAGCCCAATATACAAAGCACATTGTAGGATCCGGGAGGGTCTGATGTACGCAACCTTACCCCTATTTTCATAGAGATTGTTTCCAACAGGACGAACCCGTAACGCACAAGTTGCTATATAGGCGTGCATGACCCTAACTTGTAGAAATTCAAGTTAAAGCTTTAAATGCCACCAATATCAATTCAGGAGAGGTTGAACATGGAGCAACTATAATAATTAGATATCATGGAAACATCAAGCCATTTGCATTTAAAATTGAACACAAGTCTACAAAATGAAAATAACGTTACCATGAATATGTATGGATAGTTATTCAGGTCGAGTGATCTTCCGCCATCAGCTTCCACCTGGCTCTGAAGTAAACAGAGTCAATGAAGAAAGCAAAGTGTCTCAACAGAAGAACCAAAACTGGTGACGACTTACAAGAAGGGGAGAGAAGGACGGGAACTTCGTCCAATGCCTTATGTCAACTTCCGACCTGACAAAAATGGCCTTTTAAAGGGGAACAAATTTTAATTAATAAGTATTTCAATCAACTATTGAGGTGTTGTCGTGTATCATCTCAACAAACTACTTAAGCTACGTTTGGTATAAAGATATCTCACAAATAACATAATAGAAAAGAAAGATATCCATGTTAATCATCATCCTATGAAGGATTATTTTTTCCCGTTATTTTCTCTTGAGCATGTCCCTGAACAAACATCACGTAACAAAAAGTTATACTCCAGAGAGAAAAGATCTTACGTCGCTTCCCATTTGCCAGTGAAGAACGTATAATTCCTGCTATCAACAATTTCCCCTTCCCAAAATGTTACTACCTGAAAACCACATAAACCAAAAGATACTCGATGATATTTAATGCCCATACTAAAAATGAAATGTAGCAGGGATTCTGAATAAACAACAAAATATTCTCAAAAAGAATTGAATCACGTACTTCTATCTTATAATTACTAACTGAGCTATGCCATAGTGCTTTTGAAATTGTCTCATACAAGAAAATGGTACTTGTCTATCAACATGGGTCACACTTTTTGGTGAAATCAACCACATATACTGGGTACAGGCCAAAACAAAACATAAATAGCAAGTCCTTCACCATTTATAGCTCAATGATGCTAAGCAATCACCTTTACATCACCTTAAACATTGAATGATATATTTAGTGTCAAGCTTCTAGATTTTCCAATAATTGCACATTAATAACGTAAGATAAATTTCAAGAAAATTGAATGTGAAATCTCTTTTTTAAAACTAAATCACAGCCCATAACTTTGCCTCTGGCTTTTGTTCAACATAAAATGCCAGCAAGTTGAAACAAGGGAATTACAGTAATGGTCCTCGCAGTTCAGACCAAAATTATATTTACTCTCCATAACTTCAATTGAAACATTAGCATTCCAAAATCTTAAGAAAAGTGACATGTTTGGTCCTTTTTAAACTGTTTTCCTGATATTAAAAACAATAACATGAAAAAAATTGGAAATGATGATGACAATAAAAATGAAGATGGAAAGACTAGTTTACACATAAATTAACCACACACGGGTCAAATATATGATCTTTATCATTTTGGATAACTTTCTTGGTAATAAAGGAACCATTTGAGAAACCATTTGTGTCACCTTTCATTAGAACTTAAAAAACTATCACCATAGCAATTGAAAATACAGGGACCCATCAGAATTTTTGCTGAAACTATGGCGATCATAGGATATATTAATCCAAATAAAACAGAAGCCACGTACTGGTGTATCAGCCATAGGAACATTAAGAGCTTCCATCGTGCCACATAGGTAGCCATGATCAAGATCACGTCCTTGAATTCGTACATTCACTCTCCATGCTTCCTCCTTTTGGTGATTTGAAACATTCTGAGTTCCAGAAAATGCCTGCAAGTTGTAGGATTAAAACTTTTCAACTTGAAAGACAAGAAGATAGCAACTGAGACAACACACTACAAAGTTTCAAGTATCTCAAAAACGAAAGGAAAATAAAGAGCAGTGGCTTCACCTGTCCAGCATTCAAAAGCGAGCAAGTTGGGGGAGAAGAATGGCCAGGATTTGCAGCTTTAGTATGAAGAAAGAAACAAAAATGAAGATAACATGATGAAGGAATTCTCAAAAGGACAGTTGAATCTCTATGAAAAATCAAGTAATTAATTAGCCAACCATATCATGAAAGTAACAAACAGTCTGAAGCCTTAATACTTATACATTACATAAATAGAATAAAAAGTCGCCTTATATAGGAAAGAGCGTCATTGAATACATGATAACAATCCGATATGATATCTTATTTTGGTTCCATTTAGCCAACCCCGATTTCTAAGAATTGAAGGCTTGGATGATGATGAGGAGGAGGAGAGTTCACTGCACATGATAGCATAATAAAAAGAAAAGATTTTGAATGGCCATATCTTATTCCTAACATAATTAGACTACATCACTTCCTCCAAGCTGAGGAAGTTCCACAAAATCATGATCATAAGGAGCATTACTGGATCACCACAAGAAAAATGAAATTCAACTGACAAGCATCGGTGCATGAAATTGCTAATTTGGTTCTTCAGATAGTGAAGCTAAATGAGGTTTTTCAAGAGCCTAAGAAACAACTCAGAAACAAGAAGATTAAAGTTGCTTGGTTGGATATGGACAAGGATACCATACCAGGGTCAAAATCAAATACGCCGTATAAAATACATTCTTGGATCCTTAATGAACAAAATAAAGGTTTTACATATCCAGAAGCCCCTTTAATTCATGTATAGAGAAAATGTCCTATTATATGTCTGAACCTACTTTTAAACCAAATTTTGCATACTTCACAATTTTATTTGTCTTAATTTATATTGAGTATATGATGTTAAATTGAATCCTTCGCAGATAATTCACAAGAAAGAAAAAATATATGTTCATTTCATCTCACAATTTCAGTCCACCTGTTCTAGAAACTGTTGATATTGGTAAACCTGTATCGTGTTTGTGTCCAGGTGGTACAAAAGTGAGATTTGGCCCAAGAAATTAGATTATAAACATTGAATGAGTGATGAAAGTGTAGACAAAAATCAGCACCAGTTCAGAGGCCAGGACATATCAGTCTAGCACCCAACCAGTAATCTAATTTAGTAAACGTGAGATAATACTCTGCAGACTACGTATCAAATATCATGAACACTTGAATACCAAAGTATTAAAAATCAATTTGCACATTTTTCTCTGCGTCTCTCTTCCTTCTCTTGCCTACTTGCGCATTTCTAATTGCCTTACGTGTCGGCAACATGGCACGGGGAAGTTATAGGAAAGATTGTGAGATATGATTAACAAAGCAAATAACATGGAAGCTATTTAACATACTAGAAATGTTATATGCTTGTCATAATTCGCAAGCACATCAGATGAGAGCCTACATCCAAAGGGACTGACCAATGCCCATGCCGAAGTAGCATTTATGTAGAGATCTACATAAAAATGTTCAAGAGAAAATATAATGCCATACGAATATCAAAAATACCATTTCTTACAATTCAATTGTTAAATAATAATGTATAAAACCAGTTAGTAGGAAGGACTGCTGACCATAATTTGATGTTTGAATCCAAATCGTGCAGATAAACTTCGGAGGGAATGAGAAATTTCATTCCTTTCAAAATTATATGTTGAGAGAAATATTCTCAAGCTTTATTTAAAAAGCGTGTAAAATATTAAAGACATATAAAGTGACCCTTAATCTATCATAACATTGCAGCTTAATTGGTCTCTCTAACCAGTGAAAAGTGGTGGGTGTCCACTAATGGTCATTCCTGGCTCGGCTCTGAAAATGCAATTCCAGGAGGAGTTGGTAGTTTGGCACAGGATCCCTTCAGACTGGGAGAGCATGTGACGTTGGGTCGGGGTTTGGTGAACCAAGTGGTCGTGGGATATTAAGGGGGATTCATCTTGCAAATCGGTGCAACCTTTGTTTGGATTCGGAGGAAAGTATAGATCACATCTTCTCTTCTTGTACCTTCTCGAGATTGGTTTGGGATAGCTTTAGAAGCAATTTTGTAAGGTTGCCTTCTAAAGTGGGGGTGGGGGATTGGATTTTATGGGCTAGCGGAAAGTTTCAAGGCAAGAATAAATAAGTAAGGCTTGGTAGGGTGACCATGTGCTCCATTGTTTATCAGTTATGGAAAGAAAGGAACGCGAGATTTCATGGGGACATGATCCGAAATTCTAGCCAATTCATCGGTGATATCTGGGGTTTGCTCGAAAGTTGTGACTTTACTTCCTAGATTGGCATTCCTTGAGTTGCAAACATTATAAATATTTCTTTTCTAATGTTTTTCTCCTTTCAGGCATTTGTTGAAACTTATTCTCGTTGCTTAGTTTCTGTACCCTCGTTGGTCTTGGGGGTCAGGCTGCTTGTTCCTGCATTGCTCCCGGTTCATAGTCTCTACCGTGTGGCCTTTGTTCTTCTCGGTTTTTTTGGGGGGGCTCATGTGCCTTTATTTTGCTTGTTTCCATGTTTTGTTGTTGTAGAATGTTGTTGAGGTGGTTTATAAACCTCTTATGTGCTTTCTCTGGCCTTGTATTCGGTCATTTATTTAGTTGGTGTGTGTTAGTCGGGTGTTGGGAGGAGATGCCTTTCCTTGAGGTTTGCTATAAACCTCAAGGGCGGCTTCTTCTTTTCGTATCCCCATCTCTTTGCTACTTGGTCTTTCTCCGCTGAGTCTTGTCCTTGGGTGAAAGATTCAAATCCCTTGTACTTACTCCTTTTCTATATATATACTTGAAATTTCAAAAAAAAATATATATATATATACATATATATATATATATGTTTGAGAACTTATTTCTGGAAGAAGCTGTGTTGATTAAAAGAAAAGCAACAATTTATCATTACAGATTCCAAATAGTATTCAAAATTAAGAAGATGTTAATTGTCTTAACTTCATCTTGACTAATGATATATGTATAGAAAATCATATTCAAAAACTATACAAATGCATATATAGTTTGATCCTGTGCGTTGATTTTTCTTTAAAAACAGAATCACCGCACAACATCTAACCACAGAGGTGTTTGTACAAATTCGGTACATGAATGTTCGTACGTGTATTATTTTTCTTTCATCTTTGATTAGGAAGCAAGATGGTAGAGTGAAACTCTTTTGTTTATAAAAACGGTTTAATTGCCGTGCTTAAGTTTAAACCTAATTTTGATCTAGGGAATTGCTACATATGCAAAAGATACAGCTTACATTTGTTAGGATAGTAAAAAAAGACCATAGGGGGTTAATTTGTAGTGGCGTTTCTTGATAGAGCTTGATGACAATTTTTTACTGCATATGCCTTGGAAAAAATGTTTAGCTCGTTGTCATATTCATATTTCGCTTTTGTCTCTGACATTGTTCATTTCGAAGTACTGGGTTCTCTATTCTGCATTTTAAGGAGATCTTGTGCTAAATTGAGATCCATGAACTGAGAGAGAGAAAGTTTCTATTACTTGCATCGTAACAGATTATGTGGCTGTTTTGGATCGCAAAAAGTTTTTGTTGTGGTATGGAATTTGTTATCTACAGTTATTCATTTGTTTTGATTGGAAGTATGGGTTTGCTGGTAGTTCCTGTTTACAGAGTAAAAAGGTCCCTGGAGTTCATGTGTGACTTGTTTGTGTCCTTGGAGATTTTATCATGAAATTGCATGTTTTATTACTGATGTTCATTTTTCTCTTTTATCAATATAATTTTCTGTTTCAGGTCCAGTCATGTCCTACCATGCAGACCTTCAGGTGTAACCCTTGATATCAAGAAGTCATCACACAAGAAATTATCCAAGTGGTTACTTTCTAAATCCGCAGCAGGATGGGTTCGTTTGCCTCTTCTGAAATAATTAATCTTTTGTTAAAAATGATTATATGCATTTAATGTAAGCAGTATCAAATGGCTTTAAATTTAAACTCGGTATATCTGTTACTGAAGAATTCTCCTCTTATGAACTTATATGGTTAAGCAAATCATCCACTCGTGACTTGACAAGTAGTACTGAGAATTTTACCATTGTTTTAGTTGCGGGGGTTTGGGATGCTGGCCAACTGGCTCTTGAGCCCCTCCTTTGTCTCTGGCTCTCTTTGAGTTGCCTCAGGACAGATTAAGGGCCTGTATGCAAGGCTCTCTATCCCAGTTTTCTGTTTCCAGATGTTGAAAACCTGTTAGGTACAGAAAATTGGTTCTCGGTTTTTCAAAACTGAGCTTTCATTTCAGTTCAAAATTGAAAAGCTCATTTTACTGGTTTACCATAACTCTACACGGAACCCAATAAAAGTTAAATGTGCCCCAGTCTTTTCCTTTGTCAGATTTTCACAATCTCCGCCTTATTATACATTGCTGATAGGACCCTATTTTCTTTCTCCCCATATTTCTCTCTCTCTCTCTCTCTCTCTCTGTCTCTATTCACACCTATTTATTTTATTCAATATAAATACTATGCTTGCACATATCCCATAATATATTCCAATTTTTGTTTTGTAAAACTTGACACCAAACAAGTTTTCACGTATGAAAAACGGGGTCATTAAAAAAGTTTGAACATCATCTTTTAAAAACTGAAAACTGAACTCCTAACCAAACAGGTCTATTTGGGTCTGAAGGGACTATCAGTCCGTAGCATAATCTGGAGCATAGAACTGAAACAAACAAGAGTCTGGACTGGACTGGACTCTTTGACCAGTACAATGTAATCCTGTGGAACAAACTCCCCATTCATTCCCATATTTATTCCCAAAGTGGTGTCCGGTTGTAGAAGTTGACCTATATTACTTTTCTAGATGCTTCGCCTAACCGCATTATGCCCTCTTAGCTTAGATCTTCCTATACAAGACATATACCATCGGAAGTAGTGATTGCAGCGATGAAAGCTGTGGAAGAAATGTGGTTTTAAGGATTAAGAGGCAGAAGATGGTTTTCTGAGTACACATGTTCTCTTACAAAGCTATCTGTTGGCCTTGAAAGTTGAAACAATTTTTTATAGCTTTAGTTGATTTTAAGCCATGATTTAATGATGAACAAGTTATTTTATTTTATTTTTTAACTTTTTTGCTTATTCCATTTGATAGCGATGCCTCTGTGAAAAAGACTCCAAGTTTTTGAAAGACATGAGTAACGATATTTCATGAAATGTTATAGTTGTCTTATACCATAGTTTTGCACCCTTTGCCAGTATTACCTTCATTAGTAAGGTGCTGTTGTAATTTATGATTTGTTTGATATTTAACATAGAACCCAAAATGCTCTGTTCTCTGGATTTATGTCACTCCTAATCCTCCATTATACTGTGAGTTTTCATAGTTGCTTTGCTACTGACATTTTGTGCTCTCTGAAATTTCAATCTTGTTGGTACTGTTTGCTATGCATTTTGACTTTTCAGTTATTGTGTTTACAGATTTCAGTGAAAGAGGACAAGCACAAGAAAGAGGTTATACTCACTAAAGTTAACCGCAGTCATCCAGACTACATGTCGTTTATGCCTGAGAAGAAGAAAGTGATGAAAGCTGAACTAAGCGACGACCAAACTACTAGCCAAGCTGTTCCCAACAAAGTATTGGAAGTGATGGAGGTTTATAAGCCCAGTGTGCATGTCAATCCCATTTTTTCTTCTGTAGGAGCTGACAAGGGGAAGCTTTACAGTGCCTCAGAAGCCACTGATGTTGTTTTCAGCTACATTGAGCAAGAAAAACTAGTTAAACCAACTGATAAGGCCACTGTGGTTTTGGACGCTGCATTATGTGATGCATTGTACAAGGGGTTTATCAAGAAAGGCTCAACTTATCCAACTGAGGTTCATAAGAAGGATGTGGGTCCTGCATTTGTTAATCGTATGCAAGCTCATCATTTAGTTACAAGAGGAAGTGAGTCCGTTGTCAAAAAAGGTGCTCTAAAAAAAGTCCAAATTTTGACAGAGCGAAGGCAGGGTAACAAGAAAGTGACGAAACTCTCAGGGTTCGAGTCTTTCTTGTTAGATGCTGAATCATTAGTTTCAGAGTTGCAGAAAAAGTTTGCTTGTAGTACATCAGTGGCTGAATTACCTGGTATTCTATCACACTTCTCGAAGCTCTTTACTGTTGGTAGTGGTGTAAATGAACTGTGATTCTCATAGGCTAAAATGTAGAAAAACCCAATTTTGTATTTGTTATAAACATGCCAAGCTACAGCTTATTTTATGCTTGTTTAGTAAATAGGCCTTGGAGAGCATGGGTCAGCTTGTTTGTCAAGGCTTCGGCTGGAGACTGTCTTTTTTTAAATAATTGACCAGTGCTTGAGTTTAGAGTTAGTGAATGAGCTGAGCTAGGGCCTAGCAAAGCCAGGTTCAGCTCATTTACGTCAGTACAAGTTAATGTTCTCATACTTTTAACTGTTGAATTGAAGGTAGCCATGTTACTTTTTTCCAATCTGTCCATGATATAGCTTTTCAAGCTCCTAAAATGCAAATCCATAGGATATGTTTTGGGCTTTTAGTTACTTTCCACCTCTTTTATTTCCCTGAACTTCTTGCAGTTGGTCAGTTTCTATCATATTATGCGAATAGATTCATGATTGTAGAGGAGATATGATTGCATGGTCCATCTGATCTGATATTTTCCGGGAAACAATTGTGAAATTTAAAGAAGCCCGAATCTCTCTCTCTCTCTTATGTATTATTATTATCTAACATGTTCCAAACAGAAGAAACCATTAAATAGTTGTCATCGATTTTCCTTGAAAACCTTGTTATCTTGCGTTCTGGAAGAGCTGTGGTCAATAGGGATTATGAACAGCAGGGGCAGGGAGTCTCTAAACATATGTTTGGCACAAGGATTTTTTTAAAAACAGTTACAGAAAAGGAAATTATCCTTATACTTGAGGATGTGTCTTCATGTGGATAGTTTTCTTCTCTAATAATTAATCTTGTCTTGAATCTTTGTGCCAAAATAGTGTCAAAGAAATATCTACTTTCCGTAAGCATATTTGGCTGATGGCAGTCGGTCATAGCAGAACTTGAGGTGGTTGAATGATATAAGAAATTTTTGAAGTTTTCAAGAGTGACTAAACTCTTGATGCTTTCTGGACTTTTCATCTAGTGTGCATCACTGGAAAGTACTAGCAGACAGATGAATTATCAAATCAAATCCATAAATGGATGTACTATTTTACGAGGAACCGGAAGCATTCTTCCAGGTTTTTATTAATACCAAACCTGGAAGAAGGCCAAGATTCTGCCATTGCTAGCATCCTGTTGACAAATGTGTTTAAAACTTTTTCCTGGCTTTAGTACTCTTTTCGTTGTGGGAGAGGGAAATGTGATGGACAGGTTGTACGTACCTGTTCTTCCCTGCTATAAGCAAGCTGCGGACGTAAAAAGAAAAGAAAAATGTACTATATCGATTAAAGATAAGGAGGTTGGAAAGAAACATTTCGTTCAACACCAGCTAACTATGGAGTACTGTTTTATTTTTTTGGGGGGGGTAAGTTATGTAGTACTGTTTTTATAATGAGATTTTGGTGGAGGTTTTTTGTTAGAAACATGAAATTATATTTTCAACAAATAAATATATGTTGCCTGTAAATTTGCCCACTTGAACATGGCCAAAGCATATGTGGATTGGATTCCAGTTTATGCTTTATGAATTAACGAAACTTGTCTGTGCCGTTTGACTGTGAGGAAATTTACGAGATACTTGTTGAAGTTCAATAGGACTGTTCGGATTTAAATGTTTGGTAATATTCAAGACTTTTGTTGATGCGTTATTAGGGATTTTCTTTAAATGGGTAGGAATTGTGAATCTTCTGATTTTCTCTCTGGCCTCTTTAATCCTATGTACTCTGATTATTGTGTATCTTCATTAATTTGTATTCTTAGTTTTGCTATATTGGCATAATGATTTATTTATTTCTTTGTTTATTATCTCAGGTAAGAAGGGTCATGAAGTTCTTGTTCAGGGTGGTGTGATTGATAATCTTGGAAAATATCTAGTAGAGCAATATGGAATCCCGAAGAGATACATTGAAGTTTTTGACAAGACCAAGAAACGAGAAAATTGAGGTTAGTTTTCTACACTTTTTCCTTCCTTTTGCACCATAATTTAAAGTTGACTTTCCTGACAAGAAAGGATAAGAAGAAAATAATAAGCAATAATAACTATTGTTAAAGAAACTGACTTCTTAACCATCATTTTTGGACCAACTATTCCTTGATCTGTCCAATCCCTATGAGACGTTAACCATGTCAATTGTTTTTGTACTAGTCCAGTGTCAATCTTAGACTACCAGCTATTCGTTTTTGTTTGATCTATCCAATCATTCTAGAAAGTTCAACAATTTTAATCAGCAATGTTCTGATGTGAGCATGTCATTCCGTTGATCATTGTAATTGACACAGTTGTATTGTATTAAACTCTAGCTCTCCAATTTTTATGGCTTACATTTTTCTTTTCCCTTTTCCTCTTTTTTCTTCATTAGAGGTGACGAAGTAGATGAATTCTGAGGGATGTCTCCTGATGCAGCAGTGATCTTTTGAAGCCAAGGAAATCAGAGCTTGAATACTGGTTTTGTTAAAGTACAATATGCGATCTTCTGTTGGATGTTCTTGCATTTTTATTTAAATTAGCATTGTTCTCTCTTGAATTACCTCTGCTTAACTATAGTAGCCTGCTTAACTTTGGCTGTCATCGTGTAAAATCTTTCGTAGGTTTCTATGCACCATGTCTTGAATTTTCATGACTTTTAAGGCATTTTATATTCATTGATGTACAGATGTTTTGGGTTTAGCCAAAGCATATGGTAGTTTTAAGCGGGAACCTGCCCGGGAGATGATGAATAATGTCGGATTGTGCGTATTTTGTGAGAACCCACCCAGGAGATGGTGGATTATGGGAACGAGCAAAAGCGTGCTCATTTTGTGTTAATACTCCTCATTATGAGCATAAAGATGAATCTAAAATTTTCCAATTCTAGTGCCACTGTTTTTTCAATTCTTGTCCAAGTGCAGATTAGCTTTGCTTGCATCGACAGAGCTGACTATACATTGTTGAGTAACTTGAAGTCTTGAACCTGTTTAGTTGCTTGAAATTTTCAGATAAATTGGTGTCTGGTGATTTTTTTTTTGAAAAAGGGAAGTTATACAGTAGTATATCTTTCAAGTATTGCACTCAGTGTTTTCTTAATTCTGTTCTTAAGAAACTAAAAGTTAGCCCCTCGTATCTGGAAATTTCTTTCTAGTACCAAATTTCTCTGTAAAAGTTATCACTTGCAGTGTAGATATTGATAAACAAACAGGGGTCTAGAGCACCATGCTTGTGCATTGAGTATGTGGATCTTACCAAATAATCATGGCTAATGAACATGTGCTATGCTCTAACCCCTCTTGCATATCAATCTTTACATCATCGGTGGATATAACCTTTTCTCATATCTTTTTACTGTATTATGAGGTTTTCATTGTAGACAATTATGTGGGACAAAATTAGATAAATTTTAGGATGCATACACGAGGTCTTTTTCCACGGATTACATGAGATTTGTGTGCACTGATAAGTTATTTTTACATAGATGTAACTATTTCTCAAGCCCGTAATTAGGATGATTCTTGTTTCTGGATGAACTTTTTCACCTCCGCGATTGCCATCAAAGGTTCAGGAAACTCTGGAAATGCATAAAAGCCATGAATTATATGTGGGTACTCAACCAATTGCACTTTTTTCCCACTTTTCTTCACCCACTCGTAATATTCCATTTGCCAATCTTGTAATACATCGTAACCCCCTACAACAATTAAAGTCGCAGGAAAGGTTATGGCCGATATGTCAATCGACTTTGGACTGGTCACATTGGCTGCCTCATGGTCTCTGTTGGACCCATCGGGTAAAAACGCTTTCCACATCCAGTCCGTACTTTTTAAATTCAACATAATCGCTTTCTTGAACCGCAACTCTGATTCTGTTCGTTCTTCTCCCCCGAAGAAAGGTTGCAAATATACAAGTCCAATAATTCGAAGTTTCTCAAACTTACACGTCTGCTTGAACCGCCATGTGGTGGGCAAGGTTGCCACCAGCACTGTTGCCGATGGGAAGCATCTGGTGAAATCAGTGAAGGATGGCAGTATCGAGTCATTTTGTTGCAATTTTTCTTCAATGAACTTGAGAGTGTCGATGCCATCCTCGTACTGGCATGGGAAGCGGTGTTCCGGAGATCGGCAGTAGTTGACGGAAACAAGGACGGCCGGGAGTTTTCCAACGAGGCGGCAGCAGAAGGTGTCGTAACTCGCGGAGTTGGCAGAGTGGGAGCTGAAACTGCCTCCGTGGAAGTACACAAGAAGCGACTGAGGATGAGGATGGGGAGGAACCGGACGGAATATAGAGGCGGAACCATAGGTCGCGAGAGGGGTCCATGACGATATCAGAAGATATGACACCATCTATGGGTTTGGCCGAGGGCGGAGCCTTGCTGTCGATCAATTCGAGGAGGCTACGCTTGACGATACCGTTCGGGTGGCAGGCGGCATTGGATATGTAGGTATGGGCGGCGATTAGGAACCTAACTTTCAAGGGCATCCCGGGTGAGGATTGTGAATTGGCAGGGGCCATTTCGTTGAACCAGAATCCACTTCTAGTAGTAGTTTTATTATATATATATATATATATATATATATATATATACATATACATACTGGTTATTTTTAGAGCTTGTTCTTAGAGCTTTCCCTACGTTTGATGCTAGTATAGTATAGGTCAATGGATAGCAGATAGCCAAACGTTTGATAGATAGGAAATGGAAAAATTGAGAAAAACACGCTAGGCTGTTGAATTTAGAGAGAGAGAGAGATTAAATATACAAAAAGATTATTTGAGAGCACTTGCTCTACATTTTCTGATATCTTTTTGAAGAAGGAACTGGGCCCTGACAGGGAGCAATGTGTAAAACGCATTCATGCATGCATCCCAAGCAAATTCTCAATCACATAAATGGAATAAAATTGTAGGAATATTTTTATATTAACATTCTAAAATTATGGCTCACAAGTTGGAGTCATGCATGATTGAAGTTAAACAACCTTTGTCATGACAAATTTATTTGCCACGGGTTAACCCCCAAACGTTATATAAAATTTTTACTTTAATTTTAGAGAACTTATCGAAATAATAGTTAAAATTTCTTAGAAATATTTTAGGGTGTAAGTGGGTTAGGTACTGAATTTTTAAAGCATCTTTTAAACTTATTATACATGAGTTATTATTGAGACAACTTGAGTAAATAATATATATGTTAAAAACACGCATTGAAAGGGTTGTATTATCTGCAAATTACCCAATTCCACCCTATTTCCAAGAAGCCTAGAACTCATAGCTGGCTTATTTTATTTTTGTGATGAAAAATATCGAGAAAAACAAGCTTGGCTTTTGGAAAAGTACAATTTATTAAAAGTCATTATCATAGCCATAGGGACAGCCATGTGTATTAAAAAATATAGACACATTTTAAATAGACAAAAATTAGCTCAAAAGTGTTTCTGAAAGCATTTGTTGAACTGGCTCTGATTTCTAATCGAACAATTAACTGGATTTTGAGTTTTGATAAAATGATTAATAGCAATATCAATGAAGTTAAAATCGGATTGGATCGGTCTGTCGGATCAGCCGAACCGGGAACCGGTGCCTAGGCCGGCCAGAAAGATTCTCAAAATCGGTCATACACAGAACCGGTTGAAAACCGACTGAACCGGCCACAAACCTACAAAATTGGTCAAAATCGGTTGGGAGCCGGTCGAACCATTTCTGTAAATTAAATTTTTTTTAAAAAAAAATCTATAGAAACCGCGATTTCGATCGAATAAGAATTTGTAAGTTAAGTTTATTTTTCAATGTTATGAAATTATATAATATTAATTATATTATGTTATTTTTTTGTTGATATTGTTTAATATATTATATTAAAATTTAAAATAATATTATTTAATTATAGCCGGTTCAACTACGGTTAGACCATGGAACTTTGAATCAATATCTTCACTGGTTCAATAACTAATCCGATTTTGAAAACCTTAAGCAATGTACAGGATGATTACATAATTTATTGGCAATGATTAATAGCAATATAAAAAAAATTAGGGGGGGTGCAACATCCCAATAAAACCCCATATTCATTTATTAATTTAGGTAGATTTAGCACCAAAAATTAGTGTAATATATTTTTACATATAGTTTCAGCATCCTTGAAAATTTTCTATGGAATTCTTTTATTTTGTTTGCGAGAGAGGATGGGATCAACCGAGGACCTTCTTAAGGTTTATTCCACTTGTACAAAATAGATCAATATAAATACATAGAAATATTATACAAAATTATGACACATATTCACTATATATTCATAATTTTGAAATGTACAAAATCATCTTATGACAATAATAATAATAAAATAAGAGAGATTGTCATTACATTTTTATTATAATGATAATGATAGTTGTAAGTTGAAATATAAAAAATAAATAAATCATTCTTTTATTCACAAAATAAAAAAAAAAATAACTAAATTTTTACTATATCGAGTGTTGACCCAAGATTTAATCAAATATATTTTGTTGATAAAAAATAAGTCAGACAAAAAATTTAATTTATACTCATTAGCTTACTAATATTTGTTAAGTGGTTAAGAAAAGAAATCAAGTTGGAAAATGAAATAATAGCAAACAGATTGCAACTACATTCGG
>MKEJ01026122.1:0-10888 GCA_001753735.1 Embelia ribes
TGAAAATGGTGTTGAACTCATTTATAATTAGGTGGCTCTTAATAGGTGTACTCTCCTTCATACGTAAGGTATAAAGTTATTGTTTTAGGTACAACCTCTTAGTAAGAGACTTTGTCATGTACGAACTCTCCAATTTGAGCCATGCTCCCGTTGTCATGATTTCTTCGCAAAGTTCTTGTAAAATTTCATCGCTTAAGCACAAAAGAATAACACTTAGTGTTTTACCGTCGAGTTCTAAAAAATCTTCTTCCGTCATCATTGCAGCCGTCTTTGATTTCCCTTCTAAGGTTTTGGCTAAACATTGATGGGTTAACAGAGTACGCATTTTCAAATGCCATAGACCGAAACTATTTTTCTCATCAAATTTCTTTATGTCAAATTTGGCCGCCATAATAAAATCTCAAATTGAACCAGCTTTAATGCCAGTTTGTTGTGACGAAATTATGTAATGGAGACTTATTATGACAATAATGTGTGGATATGGAAAAATAATAGAAAATATGGTGGCGAACAAGAGACAACAATATAAGTGGTTCAGCACGAAGCCTAATCCACTGCAAACACTGGAGAATATTTCACTAATATAATAAGAGGTTACAAAATGTGGGAAACATTCAATAATACTTGGTACAGTGTTCTAGTAATAAATATATAGCCAATGATTAATCTCACAACTCTCAATATTTACACTCAAATACTAGTTTCTCTTATTAGTTGGGATTTTAAGATGACATGAGCCTTTGCCCATGGTGCCTATTTAAACTAAAAGATGTCTTGCCAAACATGAGGCCACACCAAACATGAGGTCATGTTAAACATAAGGTCATACCAAACAAGAGGCTTATCTAACACTAATATCTCACATAAAAGCTTGAACTTATAGAATGATGGGCATTATATCATATGTATTTCTTCAATGCATGTTTTGTTGAGTTATTCCCATGAAAGCATGTTTTTTTGTTTTATACTATTTTTGATAGGCTGCGTCACTTACTCTATGGAAAGCTCTATTCACCCGTCAATGTTGAGAACATTCCTGTACACTAGTGTAGAGCTCTTTCTACCCTGTTCCGATGAGGCTTCGAGTGTTTTGCCAGCTTCAAAAGCAGCAGCAAACAAAGCATCATCCGAAGAAAAATAGAAATCAACTCAATGTGCAGCTCACGAAAGCGCTCTACCCCAACTAGATGGTAAATTCACCAATATCAGACCAACTAAATCTCTATCTCATTGGTACCCTTCTTTAACTTTTGTTTTTTCTTTTTACCTTCTTTTTTTTTTTCCGAATAATTGTTGCCTAGATGATATGAGATTCGAGCAGAGCCGCTTCAATGAGAAGATATTTAGTACTCCACGAGTATTAGTTTTTAACCCCACTGACACAAATACAACAGCTTCGAGGTGGTTAGAAACGCACATAATTTCTCGGCCTTCATTGTGTTATTGCATCTGAGGCCCTGTCTTGTGTTATTATCAGCCTTTTTTTCCTAGTATATGCTTTGTATTATTATCGGCAACTGCTCAAAAAAACCCGTTATCTTGAAAGTGAGTTTGTCAGGGTCGGCTTATTAACTGTATCCTTAATTTTGTTCTGAAATTCTGCCCTGTTTAGCATATAATTTATATTATTATTGAGGGGAACTCGTTTTTCTGTGAATTTGATTTAATAACATTATGCTGTGTTAAATACTAATCCGGGCGCTTGGATTTAATTGATGTTCGTAGTCCGAGGAATAGAACTTATTGCACAAAGCTCAACTATTTACTGTATGTTTAAACGGTATCAATTATTTAATTTCTCTTTTTTTCTTAGTACTTAATGTGTGATCCTCATTTAACACAAAGCTCTCAACATTTTATTAGTGACGTAAATTTCGTGCTGATGTTTAGCCTTATGTTTGCCGCGAGGATTTCTCACCAAAAAGGATAATAGCAGGAAAACCTCAACTTTTTTACATAATCGGGTGTCTGGGCCAGATAATGCACGCCTCAACCAATCTCGAGATATATACAGTATTCCCTTCCTACACAATTCGGACAATAACCAGACCAAAAGCCCCGAGGTGTCCCCAAAATATTGTTGGCACGACGCCAACAAAATCTATCTAAAATCTAAATAGTGTAGCATTAATAAATGTATTTAGTTGAATTTGGTAAGAGTGGAAAATAATATACCTCTTCTTTTTTTCGCTTTATTAAAAAAGTATGTTTAGCGAAGGTTTTCCAAATTCTCATGCTCAACATGAACTTACACAGTAGCAAAACCAATAGAAAATTCAAACTCGAGCAAAATCCACTTTTCTAATCAAGTAAAAGCATTCATTTCCATACAACATGAGTGCATAGATTCTACAACTACGCCATTTTGATTGTAATTTATGCATGTATCTTCCGATTGAACATAAAAATCCTAAATTCTAATAGGTCTCCTTGAAAAGAGCCACGTAAATGATGCAACAGATGGCAAAGACGAGGACAAGAATATCAAAACCAATAGCCGACATCGCTTGATCGCTCAACTCCATGTTCTTCCCACCGAGCCTATCCACCATGTCCGGCACAGGCATGTATGTTTCTAAATCCTTCATGTAGGGGTCCTCCAGCTTTACCCTCATCTTCTCGGCCTCACGGCTCGCAGCTTCCTGGGCCAGCGTCCAGTCGTAGAACTTGCGTTTCTCCACATCGCTAAGCACGGCGTAGATGTTGCGAAGCTTCATGAACATGTCGGATGCGGATTTGAGAGGGAGAGTAGTGGTGTCAGGGTGGTATTCCTTTGAGAGACGCCTGTAAGCGACTTTTATCTCTTCTAGGTCCGCATCGGGCGGCACTCCTAGGAACCTGATCTGTCATTATGAGTTCTGATAAGAGTGCTTTGCAAATGATAAAGCTAGCAAAATGAAGAAAAGTTACATGACTCCTGTAGTTTTAACATAAAATTTGAAAATATCGTCAAACTTTTCTTACGTACTTGTATGTATAAGATCCTCATCTTTTATTGAGAGGAAGATCATACTAAAATCAACAACTTTGATAATAGTACTCTGAAACCAGATGATGAATTAAATGCATATCATAATTGTCATCATTAAACCAAAAAGAGAAACATGAAGAAGAACGATTATTTGCACAATCATTATGTTATTTCCGAAGGCGCACAAAAAATACATATGTTCCTTTGAGTCAATTTATCGCACAGGTAGTAGGAAACGAAGAAGCAAAGCAGCTACGCCACAACCGCTAATCGCCTAAAAAAGAGGTTGCCACAACAACTTAGAAACCGCCAACAACAACTTAGTATTAGGTAAAGACAGTAGTTGAGATAATAGTAACGGTTGCCATAAAAAGGTTTTTGGGGCATAAGTAACATATAGCAATCGAAGTGGAAATCGGAGCTACAAAATTTTTTTGCATAGCATGACGTAACAATTGCAGTTTGGACATCCTCCAAATTTTAATGAAACTCTGTACAACCGGTTTTCAAAGCTAATAGCCAGTACCAAGCTCCACCTACCACTTGTTCGCTTTGGTTAACATTTCCGTGGTTGTTTCTTTTTTTATCTTTTACGAAGATTTTAGATTATGGGAGCTTTATGCACTGGATCGTTCATATGACCCAAAGTAGCTAGGTCTCCTCGTAAAAGCTTTACGAGATTGGTAAGGAAAATACAGTTTAGGAAATTGACAATCATGTAACCAAATTGTACAAAGATACATGTGCTTAAATCTTGTAGATTGATTATCAGTACGTGACTATCTGGAACCACAGGATAGAACTAAATAGATTTTCGTACAGTTTTGTTTCTATATATGATTATCTGTGAGTGTATCATTTGTATTGTAAAAGGAAAAAGGAGTCAAAGGGGGGAGAGAGCTCACCGATAATGAGAATCAGATGAGTTGTTGAGCAGATTGGAGAATTTTCTCATGAGCACATCGTCATGGTCCTCTTCAGCTTCCCCTCTCGAGCCAGCGCAGGTTGGGCCACCAATCCAACCTTCATCTTCATTCTCCCAATGTATCCTCGTATCACCTTTCGGAGGAGCACCACGCTTTCGTTCTTGTTCTCTGTTCCCCTCACCCGATTCTTGCACAAGTTCGTTAAATACAAGAGCACCCTGGGTACTTATTCTCACATTCGTATGCCATCTCATTCTTAATATTTTTCTTCTTGTTGTTGTTGTTTTCAGTTCCGTTTGCGAGATATATATTCGGGAGTTGCGGTGGAGACAGAGTGTGTGTGGAGGTGCTGAAGGGGGAGCAGCAGCGGCCATGGAAGGAAATTTGAGAGAATTAATTATGCATATGTATAATTATGGCTTAAGAGTCATTAGAAGGTGAGTGATGGCAAGAATGAGATGAGGGTTTTATATGAACCGCTTGTTCTTTATGTGGCTGAGAGCCCACATGTCAAAATGTATTCTTTTATAATACAGTAGGAGTTCTCTATATGTAGCCCCCAAACAAAGCGGACACATGTCGTTGAATAAAAAATCAACACATGAAATTAGAAATTAAGATATTTTCAAATAAAAGATAGTGTAGATGTATGGTTTTTTAATTGACCCCGATGCGTAACTAACCAATACATACTGTTTGCAAATCCTAGCACAAATGTTACTTTTCACTTGTGGATATCATCTGAAATCCTTCCAAGTTTTGATCTGATAAACAGTACAAAGATGATGATACTGTGAAATACACTAGCGTCACCATGGAAATATTTGACAAGTACTCTTTTCCTTTCGTGAGCAATTTGATGACTATTCAGACAACCAATTTGTACACCGGATTTCATGTATTTTAGTCATTCATAAAATGTTTAGTTAGCCGAATACAGTTTACTAGATAGATTTAGAAACAGTCAGAAGAATCGACTTTGTGAAAATATCTTTACATCTCTCCAATTTTGAGAATCGGAAAATCTGCAATGTAGAGTTGTCACATTCCGATATCTAGATCTTAATTCATCAGATTTTCCGTAGAGATTACTTAAAAGATACCGGAGAAAGTTATAGAGGAGATATGTCTGAAAACTCGCAATAAGGATGAGCAACAACGGGACATAAACCAAGCTAAATAACACCACCACACCCTGAGAGCAATAGACCAACAGCTTGCAAAGAGAGAGAGAGAGAGACAGAAGAATAAAGCTAAGCTTAAGTCACACTGTTCAGCCACTTCTGCTTTCGGCTCGGAAACTTAAGCAATAATCGGAAATAGAAAAGAAAGCACTTTGCAGTCAAAATACCAGACTCGTTAATATGAAATCAACACCGACATCCACAATCAATAGGAGTGGGAAATGAAGAAAACGAAGAAAAAAAAGTAACGAAACAAATGCAAATCTGGCTGTAGGAGAAATCTTCACGAAATCAAATGGCACAGGGAGAAATAAATATAAGTACACCATCTACACGACTAGATAAACACTCTGTTTGGCTCAAATAATCTGTCATATCAAATTGTAATAGAAAAGAAAATATCCATGTTAAAATCACATGAATAAGAACATCTTTTCTAGCACTTTTTCCAACAATTTGTTGAGCCGAACACCGCTTAAAAGGTTAAAATGAAAGATTCAGGTTGCGGCAATTTCTACAGGCAAGTAGAAACTAAAACACATTACATGGTACAAACTAGATATATTTACAGAGTTAAAGATATATTAAAAAAGCAAAGACGGCAAACGAACTAGCCCGACGTGTATGACATCGCTCGCCGGAACTCTAAAAATTTTCGAGTGGATTTTGGGAAATGCTTTCCGTCCGGAACCCAAAGCCCACCTTTGTGGGGTAGCAGAACTTGTGGTGTTTGGTTCCTCTTTGCATCTTCATTTGCTTTATCATCAGTCTCTTCCTTCCTCTTCTTCACAAAGTCAAAGAACTCCGCAACTTGCCTCGCATACCTATCCCCAACATGCAAACTCAATTTCAGCGCGTGTAAAAGCTCCTCAAAGGTATAGGAAACAAATATAACTGCAATCAAAGGAAAAAATCTAAACATGCCTCAATAACTCCACCGAGTAAAATGCCCCTACAAACTACACTAGAATGGTACCAAAACAAAAAAACTCGAGAGCTCTCCACTGGATTAACAATAATAGACCACAAAATTTACTAGCTTCAGTGGCCAGTTTTATTTTTAACTATTAGGCATAACTTGTTCAAATGGCTGATACTTCATGTGGTTGAGGTGAGCCAACTCTGACTGCACCTAATAAGACCTTAAACTTCCTATACTTAGGTCACAAGTTCATCACCAACTTTGAAACTTTCATAGGGAACAGAACAAAGAAAATACTGGTTCACCAACAATGAACAATTGTATTGACATTTATTTAAGGATAACAAATGCAAACAGAAGGACAGCAAGAGGGTACTAATACTATTGAACAATGCAACAATCATTAACCATTATTAGAAATGTGTTGAACGCCAACGATACTAAAAAAAACCGGTGATGGGTTTTTCTCAACAAGTACCATAACAAACGAACTTTAGAAGTGACAATACATAATGAAAATAATACACTAGCCAATTGCTGTCACTCTGAACAGGCTGTCTTGGCCTCCAACGTCTAGTCCTTGCCATTCCACGAACAACAATGAAAAGGGAACGATTTATAACAATGCTACAAAAGTAATTTCCTCTTGCCACTTTTGTACCAGAACAAACATTGTCAGTTCCATGGCCGTCCACTAAAATCATGTTTTAAAAGTCAAGTAAACAAGTGCAAAACTCGTAGTTTCTTCCAAGATGGAACATCCCTCCCCGATAAAACAATGAAGAAGATTCAAGATAAAACAAAGTCACCAGTCGACCTAATCGACAAAGGAAATTCACACTTACGAGCTCAGCAAAATCACGTAAAAGATAACTGATAAACTAACGTTTCAAAATTTTGAATGACGGAAGTCTTTCATGAGTAAACTTTGGAAAAGGGTATTAGTAAAGATACTTTCTGCATGGAGATAATGGACAAAATGAAAATTGTGTAATGTTAGTAACTTAATTTATAAACCTTAACAAATAAATGTAGTCTTCTTCGTATGCACAACTGATCAATTAGAGAGAATATGAACTGGACAAAATATCTCCTAAATCAACAACCGTTTGCAAGCAGTGTCAAACTTGGGTCATTTTTCTTTAAGTTCTCTCACAATCTAAAATATGTGTATCTATATGGACAACCCAGTGCGCAAAACTCCCTCATAGCAGGATCCGGGGTGCGGGGTCTGAGGAGGGTATTGATGTATGTAAATCTTACCCCTGTTTCCAGAGAGATTGTTTCCAAAGTATGAATGGAGACGTGCATGCCTCTAACCTATAGAGGCCTGCACGGCCCTAACCTATTATATTCAAGCTAGGGCTTTAAATCCTACCAATATCAATTTCAAGAGAGACTGAACATGGAGCAATTATGATATTTAGATGTCATGTAAACAAGAAGTCAACTCCTTAATCACAATCTAAAAATTGTAAGGAAGAAAAAATAAAAAAGAAAAGGAAAGAAGTACTTGTGTATTTAATGATTGCTAGTTGAAGCCTAAACTGATTTTTTCAAGAACCCAGAAGAAGGGAAGGGAAGGAAAAAGAAACACACACTGAGATAGAAACCAGAAGGATAACCAAAAAAATGAATCCGGAAAGAGGAGATCTCATTAAGAAAGGTAAATTATCTTACTCTCGCTTTGCTTCGATATCTCTATTGAAGTCAATATTTGGTTCGCAGTCCAGAACCAGAGCAGGAACCTGCATATAATCAAATGGGAGTCAAGAACAGTTTGAATATTATCCAACTGTTATCTTCATTGTCATTATCCAAGCCTTAAAATCCCAATAACTGTCTTTTCTAATATTGCCAAAATACCTTTTGAATGCTTGAATGCATATGACCACCCTCCAGATAGAATACACGGTCCCTTATACCCGGATGTGAAGGCTGATCCATTTGGTCAGGTAATTTGCTCACGGACAGCACCCCGTGATTTCCGCTTTGGAAAGGGAAAAGCCAACTCTCATGCTTTTCATGCAAGTCACGAAGATAATCTAAGCTGACTCCACCTTCCTCTGCTCTCTTCCGTGACAACATCCGCTTATGACATGTGTCAGGACTTGCTCTAAGATAGATAAAAGCATCAGGAATAAGCCCGGGCAAGCTAGAAACAACAGGATCAAACCATGAGTCATATATACTGAATTCCATCTCATTCATCCATTTAGCTTCATGAACAGCTCGCACAAAAACCTTAAACCCAAATATGAGAGGATAAAATCAGCCTAAAAAAAAAAGAAGATTTCCAGCTCATGGACAGCATAAAAAATAATAGAAAAGGTGGAAAAGGTTGTCATTTTGTAATCAAAACAGTTAAATGACAGTGAAAGCCAGACACAATAGGACCCTCAATCAAGTTAAAAAGGGAATTTATGACGACAAGGTAGACTTGCTTAACATAGGCCCGTTTGGTTGAAGCAAAACAACAGAAATCTGTTTCTTCTTTTCGGTTCTCACTTCTACATTTAAGATACTTTTAGATACTTTACTTACTTTTCACTACTCTAACCTCAAAAGAGTGTACATTTTCACTTACCAATTCCACCTGATACGTAAACATTTCCCTTCATGAAAATGTCCATTTTAATTTCGTAAGATACAAAGAAACAAGATCAATGAAACTTTATTTTGTGACCAGATAATAGAAGCAATAAGTAATGAGAGGCATACCATCCTATCGCTGAAAACACTCCTCTCCATTAATCTGAGGGGTTTAGTTCCACTTGAAGACTCCCTCTCCTGCATAACTCTTGTAACAAACACATAGTTCTGAAATGTGTATGCATATCTCTGTGGCTCAGCATAAAAAGCATCCAGTATGTTGAAGTGATCTGGCCCAATATCCTGCCACTTGTCAATAGGCTCCGGAACAATCTCAACAATGTCTTGCAGCTCTAGTGTTTCATTAGCTATTCTCTGCAAGAAAGTCGACTTCCCAACACTAATATTTCCTTCAACGCAGAAAGTAAGTCTCTTTTTAGAGTTAAGGAGCGAATCTGAATTCGAATTGTCTTCCTTTAATTCTTTATCTACACTCTCTTTAACAAAAGTAGTTATACTCTCAGCATGATTCTTGTGAATAATTCCCACTGAACTCTGTAAAAACTCAACCATCTTCTGACCTGAGTCATTAGATTTCCTAAAAAACTGCAAAACAGAAAACAAGAATTTCTCTCAGCACATAAGATATAAGTCACCGGAAAAAGTGAATGCATTATGGGAAGTAAAAAAGTTTAGCTTCAAGCTATAGCTTTAAAAAAGGAGCAAACCAATTCAGTCATATGACTACATAGTACAAACCATGATTGGTCCCAGCATAAGTTTTCTCATCTCCTTCAGGTTTACATCTTCACGGTGTTCCCTTTGTTTTATATATAGGTAGCTTTGCGAATTCTCAAAATGAGGTAAAAACAGTAAACAAAAATATATACCTCCCATTTGCAGAGACAGCTAATTCTGTAAATACTAAAATTATAGTACAGTTTAACTAAATAAGCCCCATAACAAATCAACATGTCACGAGAATGCAACCTCAACCTGCTATAAAGGTTACTAAAAATAAAATAAAAAACTCCTACAATTTTCACAATCTACAAGCCCATGTCTTCATATCAACTCTAACTAAGACGGTAACATAGAAAAAGTAGGTAAGAAGAGACAGCTTGTAAGTCAAAAACAAGCCCCAACTCGCTATAATTTGCCACATAAGTGTCGGTGCACCATTCATACATGCTACCCCTCTTCCCTACAAACAAAACAAATATTCAATATCACATTGGTATATGCCACACGGTATCAAAGATCGGCATAAGCTCTAGTGCTGCATAAGTTCTAGTGCCAACCACTGGTGGCACCACATGGCAGGTATTAAATAATTTCCACAACTCCACTCCAAAATGCCATGTACACCAAGTTCCTGACCACATCGATTACAAATCTCTACAATATAACACAACTGTCAATCTTATATAACTCATACAGAACAAAGAACTACGAAAAGGAGGGGCAAAAACAGGGGTACCTTATCTTTATAGAGCTGTTTAAGCTCAGCAACACCAGCAATTCCATTATCCACCAGCTTCCTCAAGTTCCTAGGCCCCACCCCCGGTATCGTCAGCAAGTCCGGATTCACTCCGTCGGAGGTGGGCCCACCCTTCTGCCTTCTCTGCACCCTCATCGGCTTCTCCTCCGACACCCTCTCCTTCTCATCAAATCTGCCGCATAACCCCTCAGCTGCCTCTGCCGCCGCTGCTGTAGTATGAAACCACGCGAGCCGGTTACAAGCCGAACCCCGGCTCTCTCTCAACATGGCCCAAGCCCGAGCGGGCCCTGCCGTAGCGCTCTCCATGGCCCAGTCGCGGGAGCTGGCGGCGATTGGGGGAACCCTAAGGGTTTTACGGTATGTGGTGGCGGTGGCGCCAGAGAGGGGGAAGGGGACGGCGGCGGGGGGCATGTTGTAAAACCCTAGAGAGAGAAAGGAAGTGGTGGCGCAGGAGAGAGTGAGGGTGTTACCGACGCCGGAGAGGATTGGGACTGGGCTTCGTCGGAGAAGCTTCTGCATAGGTACAGAGCATTTCCCTCCTTTAAACAGAGAGATACTCAGCACAACTGGAATTGACAGGCAATGGAGACTGGAGAGAGAGAGAGAGAGCCCGAGAGAGAGAGAGAGAGAGAGAGAGAGAGGCGGAGCGGGAAGAAGAGCAAAGGGTTTTTGGTTTAGGTTTAGGGAGAAAATAGAGAGAGAGAAACCAGGGGTAATTCAAGCGGTTTTATAACCAAACTCATAACTTACAAGTATGGGGTTGGGATTTCGAATCACATGGATTACCCTTTG
>MKEJ01026123.1:0-13149 GCA_001753735.1 Embelia ribes
ACCCTAACCCTAACCCTAACCCTAATATTTATCTCAATTGGACTAACTCTAGTGTCATCCCTGTCCCAAGCCTTATCCCCGATCCCAATCAGCTTACCCCTCTCTCCGTCCCGAGGAAGAGGAGACGAGCCGGCAGGCGGCCGAACTTGACCCCGTTCGGGCCCGTGCGCCACCAGGTATTCAACGCCCCGGTGGTTAATTCGCAAAATATAAATTTTGGCTACCCGAATTCGTCACTAAAATCTGTAGTTCCTGATGTGTCTGATGAAATAATTGTAATTAATAAAGATGCGACGGCCGAGGCTCTGACGGCCCTCACAGCGGGCTTCCCCGCGGATGTACTCACGGACGAGGAGATAGATGCTGGGGTAGTTTCGGTAGTCGGGGGGATCGAGCAAGTTAATTACATACTCATTAGGAACCACATTATCACGAAATGGCGGGAAAATGTGACCACTTGGATATCCAAAGAGATGTTTGTTAATATTATACCTCCCCATTGTAGTAAGCTATTGGATTCAGCTTATAACTATTTGGTTTCTCACGGCTATGTTAATTTCGGGGTGGCTAAAGAAATAAAGGATAAGATTCCATCGGAGTCGAGTAAATCGAGCGTGATCATAATCGGGGCGGGTTTAGCAGGGCTGGCGGCTGCGCGCCAGCTAATGAGATTTGGGTTCAAAGTGACGGTTTTGGAGGGGAGGAAACGAGCAGGTGGGCGTGTCTATACGAGGAAAGTAGAAGGTGGGAATAGAACTGCTGCTGCTGATTTGGGAGGGAGTATACTAACAGGTACCCTAGGGAACCCGCTTGGGATTATGGCTAGACAATTATCATCGTCTCTTCATAAAGTGAGAGACAAGTGCCCCTTATATAGGATAGACGGAAAACCTGTTGATCCAGACATGGACTTGAAGGTCGAAAATGCATTTAACCGTCTCTTAGATAGGGCCAGTCAACTAAGGCAGTTGATGGGAGAGGTTTCACAGGACGTATCTCTAGGGTCGGCCTTGGAGACTTTTAGACAAGACTATGGAGATGCTGTGAATGCAGAGGAGTTGAATTTGTTCAATTGGCATCTAGCGAATTTGGAATATGCAAATGCTGGGTTGCTTTCTAAGCTTTCGCTTGCTTTTTGGGACCAAGATGACCCGTACGATATGGGAGGGGACCATTGCTTTCTTCCCGGGGGGAATGGGAGGTTGGTGCAGGCCTTGGCCGAGAATGTTCCGATTTTGTTTGAGAAAACGGTGCATACGGTTCGTTATACAGGTAATGGTGTCCAAGTTGTTGCAGGGACACAGGTTTTTGACGGTGATATGGTTTTGTGTACAGTTCCATTAGGGGTTTTGAAGAGTGGGTCAATCAAGTTTATTCCGGAGTTGCCTCAGAGGAAGCTTGATGGGATAAAGAGGTTGGGATTTGGTTTATTGAACAAGGTTGCAATGCTTTTCCCCGATGTGTTTTGGGGCACTGATCTCGACACGTTTGGTCATCTCACAGATGATCCTAGCCGTCGAGGGGAGTTCTTTCTCTTCTACAGCTATGCGACTGTTGCTGGTGGTGCTCTTCTGATTGCTTTGGTTGCGGGTGAAGCTGCACACGCGTTTGAGAGTATGCCGCCTACTGATGCTGTGACCCAGGTGCTTCAGATTCTAAGAGGTATTGGATGATTTATTCCTTTTCTTTTATATCATTATATATCTGAATCTTTTTCCTTTTGGTAATGAGTGTCCTATTTGATAGTTAGTCTAGCAGCCTATCCATTGTGCACAACTTATATGCTTAAAATTTAAATTGTAGATTTTTACCTTTTGTTTTCTTGTCGATGATTGACTTTCCACTAATATGAAATCTTATTGCTTTATGGATATCCTTAGAATGAATCTATAGCTTTCTCATTGATTTGAATTTGTTAAGAGTGTTCATTATCTATATTGTAGTTTGATCTGAATTTGTTATCCGATTGTCTTTTCTTCTTGTTTATATTGTTGATATAATATTTTCATTCCTCTTTTTATTGAGTGAAGCCTATCCGTGGTTCATAACTCATTCTTGTCCTATCTGCTTGCAGTAGGCTGTACATTATTATTATGTTATTGATGATTGACATTTGAGTACTATGATATTTTCTTGGTTTAGAAATTTACTGAAAATAGATCTATAGCTTTCCCATGATCTGACTTCGTTATCAGATTCATCATTGTTAACTAATTACGTGTACGCTCTTCTATATATTTTTCAAAAGCGCGTGATGGGCCAAAAATTTGATCAATAAACTAGCCTATTGAGGCAAATGCAGTCATTTAGACCTTTTACAATTTAACAATGCTACCCATCACTTGCCATCCACACGTTAAGTTAATATCTTTGTTGTGTTGGCTGCACATATAGACTTGGAAGCAATGACGTGTTAAAATGAGTGCTGTGTCTGTGTCCAACCATATTGGACACCTGTACTCCTCAGACACCTAAAGATGCTACTGGACACTCCATTTGGCGAGTTGTCCAGACCTGTGTTACCTAAAATTGTTGAAACCCTTGCGATTGGATTGATTTTGTAGCGTAAAATCTCTCAAACCCTTGCAATTTGGATTGATCGAGTATACTATTTACTTTGGTGTAGGTTTCACATTTTCTTATGGTTTTGATGATATATCTGAATTTTTTATGGTCTTCATGGTCGATGTCATTAATTTGATCTGAACTTATTTTCCCATTGATCATTGATAATTGTTGATGGATTCTTTCTGTTTATTCCATATTTCTGTTATATATTTCATTCCATTCTTTTTGTAATGGATTTAGCCTATGCGTGGTGCATAACTCATTTATTTTTAGTTTATGTTATTCTATATTTACATTGTTAGAAAATGAGATGATTGACCCTTATTATGACATTTTATTGGTTTAGAGATTTTTTTTTTGGACTTGGTCTAGTATTTCTTTTGATATAAAATTGTTGTTATATTTATCATCGATGGGGTTAGTATGTAAGGGGGGTGGCAAATTAATAAATGACTGATGAACTAGCGAATTAAGGTAGTCAGCTGTTTTGATGTATGCGGAAGTAGTACACTTGAAAGTGTAGACGTGCCAAAGAGAGTGCTACGACTGTGTTGGACACATCAGAGACTCATATTCTTTAGATGGTTTAAGGTATGTATGGGACATTCTATTTGACATATTTTCTATTATTTGTTGGCCTCACAACAATAAAACGTTGTAACAACACTCGAATTCTGAACGTTAATCACATCGTTTACTTAAGTTTAGATCAACACAAGTTCTAAGTTCCAAGATGTACTAATCTTCATTCACTTCCACATCTATAGCGTCATTTCGTATGTTCCCAAAACTGTAACTGGCAATACTAAATGGCTGTAAAAGTTGAGATTTTTCATAATAGAATACTAGTAGATCCAAATTTAATTATGGACAACGTAACAACAAAAACAATCATGATCTTGTGGGCTAATGCTTCATGTGGCTTGCTCCATGGGAGTGCCCAAGAACAACTTTTTAATTGGCGTGCGCGAAAGGTGTGAGGGCTTTGTTTTGTTTCTCATTGGGCGTACATTCTGATGGGAAAGGTGGGCTTCTTGGGAAGATTTTGTGCAAAAAATAAATTTCGTTTAGGATGTAGGCTTGGTAGCCATGGAGAAGAGGAAGGACAGTAAATTTTCCTCAAAATTCTATTCTGTTCTTATTTGATCGTAAATTTTTCTGTCAAACCGCAGCGTTGCAGTTTGGTTCCTTGAAACATTCAATTTTTTAGTACTGTCAATTTAAAAACCTGAAAAGTTGTTTAGGAATCCCTACCAATGGGTGTGCATTTTGAAATAATTTTGTCAAAATAAAAATTCCAGGTTAGAGAACTACAAAACTCAATAAAATTCTACAACAATGCATTTTTTGGTACGAAACACAGTTCCCCAAAGGTTCTCAGAAACTCAAGGTAGAAGTTCAAATAAATGGGGCCCTAAAGAGGCTTATGACAAATCATGTGGCTTTACATATTTGTTCAGACATAGTTTTCCACGTGAAATTATACTTATTAATCCTTTGACTGAATGCACACAGATATATATGAACCACAAGGAATTACTGTCCCGGAGCCAACCCAAACTGTTTGTACCAGGTGGGGTAGTGATCCTTTCAGCTTGGGCTCATACTCAAATGTTGCTGTTGGGGCCTCTGGAGATGACTATGATATTTTAGCTGAGAATGTCGGAGATGGAAGAGTTTTCTTTGCAGGAGAGGCAACTAATAGGCGCTACCCTGCAACTATGCATGGGGCCTTTTTGAGTGGACTAAGAGAAGCTGCACATATGGTACGTTATGCAAACGTTAGAGCTCTGAAGAAAAGAGTTGAGAAGAGACCATCTAGAAATCCACATTCTCAAGCTTCCCTTCTAGCGGATCTATTCAGAGATCCTGATATCGAATTTGGAAATTACGCTTTAATTTTTGATCTGAAAAATATTGATCCCAAGTCATTGGCGGTTTTGAGGGTAACTTTTAGTGGCCCAAGGAAGAAAAATAATGAAACCGAACAGCAGCATTCTAGTAAGTTGCTCTTTCAGCAGCTTCAGTCTCATTTCAATCAAAAACAGGAGTTTCATGTTTACACTTTGTTACCGAGAGAACAAGCGCTTGAGTTGAGGGAGGTTAGAGGCGGAGATGACATGAGATTGAATTTTCTCTGCGAGAAGCTTGGTGTGAAACTGGTTGGAAGGAAAGGTCTTGGGCCCATGGCAGATTCTGTTATTTCTTCCATCAAGGCAGAGAGGGGAACTCGTAAATCTGCTTCATCTTCATTGACTCATAAATTGGGTACTTCTTCCAAATTAACTTTTTCTTTGAAGTGTTCCTATATTTCTAGTCCACTTATATCTAGTCCTGCTTGTTTTGTTGATTCTTAAATTTTGCCAGGTTACTTTTTACCTTGCTAATTTGGTATGATGAAGTCCTAACTAGACTATATATACAGTAACAAGTCTGTTTGCAAGAGAAATTGAGTCCTCAGGGGGAGTTTGGCTGTGGAAAAAACACACACACACGCAAAAAAAAAAAAAAGAAAAGAAAAACTTAATTGGTCTGAACTTAGTCACATTGGGATTCAATTTGCCAAACTGGAAGTGCGGTAAACCTTTTTTTTTTTTTTTAAGTTGCCTTTTTTTAAATAGCATGATGATTGGCTAATTACAGGGGTCAAGTTGCATATACTAAACCCTTCCTAGTCCCCGCAATGCGGGACAATCCATATGTATAATATATAATGCAGATTTGCTAACTACGCTTGTTTTAACACTTCATCTTTCTTTTGAAGGGTTGGCAAAGCCAAAATCAGCTATTTTAAAGCAGAAGTTGGTGAGGTATGCCCAAAAAGCTTAATTTTTATTTCTGTTTATTTAATTTCTCATCTAAAACTATCTTGGCTAACTTTAGGAGGGCTAAAATTATGCGAAGCAACAATGGAGCTAGTACTTCAGCTATAGCTAGTGGAGCTAAACCAGTGGGTGCTGGTGTTGTCCCTCTCTCATCTTTGAGCCAAAATGTTGGGTCTCAAAATCTAGCAGATGCTAATCTAAATGGTGGCAATATTGGAGCTAGTACTTCTCATATAGCTCTGGAAGCTAAACTGGTTGGCAACGTTGGGTTCCCTCTCTCTTCCTTGAATCCCAATGTGGGGGCCCATAGTCTAACAGATGGCAATCTCAATGGTGGCAGCGGACGAACTAGTATTATGCATATAGCTGGGGCAGATAAACTGGCGGGCACCGGTGTTATCACCACCTCTTCCTTGCATCAAAATGCAGGAGCTGAAGTTCTAACTGATGGCAATCTCAACAGTGACAACAATGGAGCTAGTAATTTGCATGTAGCTGGAGGAGCTGAACTGGTGGGCACTGGTGCTGTCCCTCTTTCCCTCTCAACTCAAAATGTGGGGGATATAGTTCTAGCAAATGGGAATCACGACAGTGGTAACAATGGAGCTAGTACTTTGGATATATCTGGGGAAGTTGAACCAGGGGTTGTCCCTCTGTCTTCGTTGAACCAAGATTTGGGGGCTTTATTTCCAATGTGGGGCAATCTTGACAGCAGGACCAATTTTCCAAACACAGATGCGGGGGATATATTTGTTGGAAACAGGGATAGCTCTTCCGCATCCATTGATATACCTCTTGATTTGGTATATGGCTCTATTTCTCTTTCTGAACCTTACCTTTTGGACTCACAAATGGCAGAGCAGCCAGCTGCAGGAACTGACTTAAGTAATAAAGACTGATCAATGACAACTTCAGCTCTGTGTCAGGTATAATGTGATGCATATTTTTTTTTATCATACTTGTCGCTGGTGTGTCTTCAAGTTGAATACAAATTTAGGGCCTGGTTTGGAGGGTTTTGGTTTTAGTTTCTTAGTTTTCTTGATCTTCAGAACTTGTGTGGCTCTGGGTTAGCTTTCAGTTTTAGTAAAATAGGCTTTCAAATACGCCATTTGGAGAACTAACTTAGTTGAGGTTTTTTTTTTTTTACAGTTGTCTCTGTGTTCGATTTTATTGACAAAAAAGAGGCACTCAGTCCTGTTTTCAATGACAATCAATAATCGAAGCAATAGCAAAGGCCTAGCAGTTCCCAAAAAAAAAAAAAAAAAAACGACGGCTCTTACCTGGCTGGTTGTTGCCGTGCAACTGTTGCTGCTTGGTCGCCACCGCTGTTGCCACTATCTTCCTGACTAAATGACACCATTGATGGCCATGCCCAGTAACTCGCTGGGCACTCAAATTTGTTAACTTTGACCCTATATCGGAACCAAAAATCCTAAGTTCTTGAATCCACCACAGAACCCAGTCCGTCTAAATTCTTTGATTCCTCCAGAATACACCATAGAACCTAGTTGTCCAAAACCCTTTGATCACCTATCCAATACACCAAAAACCCAATTGCCCCTCACTGTCAATTGGATTGGTTGCTCTCAATTCAAAATAAATAAAAACCACATATATTTGGGTTGGTTTTTTAAAAATAAGTTTGGTTTAGATTTGGATCCAATCCTAAATCTAATAATTGGTTTTTGGTTTGGATTGGATCCATCCATATTATATAATGTACAATTTGGATTTTATGTTTTCAGACCATACCCTATTTCCACTTCTCTCTCAGGGTTTCGCGTATCTCTCTCTCAATCCTGATTTTTAGCTCGATTTACAATCCACAGAGTACAAACCAAACTGGTGTTAATGTTTTTGTTTGAAGTAGTTTCCACATCGGTTTGTGACCAAACATCCAAGGATATAATATTATTTGTAAAACATTACATGATTTTACCGGCCTGACAAGTCAAAAAAAGTAACAGTTTTACACTTTATGAACCTAAGGGCACTCCCATCAGTGTTTTATATTATTTTATTTTGAGTGTAGTTGTAAAATTGATAATAGAAAAGGTGGATATTTTATATTATTTGATTTTGTGGCCATTAGATATATCAAAAGTACTCAAATTTGAAATTCACTTGAGTAATTTATTTGTACTTTTTTTCTTGTGAACTTATTCAACGTTTTAGAATTTAGTAATAAAAATAATTTTGTTTATAATTTTAAATAAGTGATTTATATGTATTTTTAGTTATATTATTGCCTATTTGAGTTACTAAAGGAGCATATTTTGTATTAAAAAGAGAAATGAGTTGAGTTGGTTTGTGTAATGGTTTGGTTTATTTTGATTTTGGGTTGGTTTTGGATTGGGTTGAAAATATTTTGGGTTTGGTTTGGGTTGAAAGGTATTTTGGTTTGGATTTGGATTTGATTATTTGGTTATTGGTTTTGTTTGGTTTGAGTTGAACCAATTGCCATCCCTATATGAATGTCCTGTCCCAGCCTTAAGATATTGGGAGAGTGCTACGTGGCTATTATCGCCATCATCAACTTCATCCTTCTTGGTGGCCACAAAAGGAAATTGAGGGGGGAAAACGACAAAATTCATACCTTTTTTTTTTGTTTTGCTATATATATATGTGTGTATATATATATCCTTAACCTTTAAAAGAAATTCTATAGAGTTGTTTCCTTCTTTTTCCATTCCAAAAATACCACTATTTGAAATCAAAATCTTCAAAAAATCGTACGAAAATAACACGTTTGTTGCTACTCATTTGCTTCTATTTTACGCCTCAAATTATCCTCATTCACTTGTTTCTAAAACTTAATTATGTGAGGTCATCTCAGTAAATTAACAAGTGCCATCTTTAATCCTACGCATGTTTACATTTACTGCTGCTACTCTCCTTGATGTTTCAACTTCAGCTATTACATTGTAAAACAATCTTTCTGTTTCTTTATCCATCACAAAATTCCTCTCATTTGATCTCACATCACTTCTCTCTCTACATTCTGTTTTGTCTGTATCTATGGATTAGAGCACAGATTGAGGCATCTTTTTGCAAGCTTATAGCACCTGTTTATTGTTATATTGTTCTCTCTACTTTTAATTCTGGCTCCCTTTGCGATAGTTTATTCACTTTTTAATAAATTGCTAAAAAATCAAAACAAGTTTGCGTATTTTATGGATCAGTTTACATGTATTTCAGTTAATTACGGTTGATAAATCACCCATACTTACCGTTTCCAATCCCCCACGTGTTGCCTCATTTTCAAGAGTATTGGCTTTGTTTCTGGGTCACCTATGTTGTTGCAGGTTGTTGAAAAAGTTCCTGAGAAAACCAAGGGTTGTGCAGGTATGGTGTTTGAATCATTTTACTTATTTGAGGAAAAGATTTGTAATTACAAGTAGAAGTAAACATCCTAATAGATGAATACAGGTTTGGCTTTCTTGGTTGAATATTGCTATTGAAAGACTTGTGACATTCTTGCTTTAGGAATTTGAGTATAACTTGTTACCCAGTGTGTGACCAATAATGAACTTTTAATGCAGGATTGGGATAGGTTTCAGAGAATGTCAGAATGCTATCCGAGGGAAAACAATTATCATTGTGCTCCTACAAGGTATTGATTACCTTCCAAATTTAGATGACTATTATTGTCTCTTGCTTGTTTGTATCCAAGAGTAGCTTTTAAATGCTATTCTGAAGATACTTTATTGCAGAAGCACTGCCAAAATATATTCATGTATTGCGAGTCATGGGGAGCAATTAGGGTAGCTTTCAGTCAAGAATAACCATAATTATCACTATACTCCAAAAAGCTCATGTCATTGCCACCAGGAAAATCCAAGAGCACCTGCACTATTGTGCAAATGCAAAAGCCAAAGCAATACGCTACCTAATATAAGTACTTCAAGTGGAATGTTAGAATGTTAGAACACTAACTCTGATAAATTGAAGTGTCAATTATGCAATCAACAAATGAGGTAAACTTTAAGCAAGGAAAGGAAACATGTGCATGGCTTTGGCAAAATGTTAAACCTTTTGCTGCTGAACGCTTTTGCTACTCTTTCTCATGTTAGTGAAGAGGTTTTTGTCATCTCTTTTCTGCAGTTTTACCCATTTGTTGTGCTTATTGGGGAGGTGTTTTGGTTTGGTATGTGAAAGTTATGCTATATTTGATCTTGACATATTTATTTTGGTTACATTTCCTTTGTTTTTTGTCAAACACAGGTTTGATCCATATCCTCATGCAGGAATTATTTGGCTCCCAATGATATAATGGCTAACTAGCCCTATTTAGTCGTATGGGAACCCAATTTGCATTTGGATTTCTTGTGGTAAGTTTTATCTCTTGATCTGCTGTATTTTTGACACATTATGACTTTTTAACATATTTATCCCTAGTTCGTGAATTGGTTTCTTAGGAGCACAGGTATGGACATGAGATATGGGTTTAGCACCCGTACCTGACACTGTCATTAGAAAAATGCACTTCAGGTTAAATGGAATGCAGATATATAATTTATTCTAAAATATAAATGTTATATATAATTGATTTTCCCTAATATAATGAAGAATATAAAAGATGTCACTTGTAAAACTAAAAAATTTCATCTTGTGGTTGACATTACATGGTAGTTGTCTTACAAAAGTATTTCAATTAAATGTGATGAATGAATCTCCAGCCTCTGCTACCTGACACAATTCCCCCTTAAGGTTATCCATTTGTTAACCCTTGCAGCACATGTCTCTCATTTTCTTTATCTTGAACTCAGGGCTCGTGAAATAGGTTTCCATGAGGCTAAGAAACAAGCCTCTTTTGTTCATTTTACTCCAAGGCTAGCTTTTGTCGGGTCTCATGATAAAGTCCTATAAATGTGAGTAAATTGTGTTCAACAAGTAACGCATGTACCCCAGATTATTTCTATGTTATTTACCTATATGTTGGATTTTGGATCAGCCCATTGCAAAATATAACATAATGATCATTTCTTCTTCATTTAGGATATATCATAGATGATTGTAGTAAATAAAAAATCCAAAGGAGGTTCATAGACAAGGGGAAAGATGTCCAAGTATGGATTACTTTGGAATATACTTCTTGTGTCCTAAATTGTGTTTATAAGGCATCAATAGGATTTCCGATCTATATTATTTTAACTTTTAGATTTTCCGTGTTTGATTCTAATACCTTCACTGTTCGATGTGATTGAACATGGAGCAATTATGATAATCAAATATCATGTAAATATTAAGCCATCTCCATATTTCTACTTATTTAATATCATCTATTATGCATTGTGGTTCTTTTTATTGATTACTTGTAATTTTTACCCTTGTTTTAATTATTTTGCTCTTGCGCCTGCTCAAAATTTGGCAAAGTACTTGACCTGGCATCAGATGGCATCATCATGTTCCTCTTCGTCTAGAAATCTTACTGGTACAAATGTGAAAGATAAGGTGGAGGACCCACAGATAATATCTTTGAGAATTTCAATATGAATTCTGGAAGTCATGCTTCTATCTTACATAGACTGCATATATGCGTTGGAGAAACTTCATGACAAAAGTCAAGGTACTATTAGGTTGTATAAGTGTCATCTTTTTGTACAATCTATCGGAAAATTCTACATAAGGACAATACTGGAAAATTCTACATAAGGACAATGTCCCCCCCTGCCGCCGCCCCCCCTCCCAATTTGTTGCTTTTAATGTATAGAACCTGTTTTTCTTCGCTTGGTCAATTTTATGTTCAATTTCGCATTGTGAGATTTTAATATATACACTTGCAGATGAGATTTGATAATATGCTTAGCTTCTTAGTAGATCTGCTTAAGAGTTTAACATGATACATGAGATTTTTGCGTAAGAAGTTGATTAAGTAATTTAATGATTGTAAGCCAGTGAACAGGTGAGGAAGGAGTATGATCGCAAGTGAAAACATCTGAGGCAACAGTAGTCTGAGGGAGTTAGTTCTAACAAAATTGATAAAACTCAAGCTGCTGTCAAGGATCTGAACCCCAGAATCAGAGTTTTAAGTTCACAGAATCGACAGTATATCGAAAAAATTCTTGGAACTGAGATACATTGAGTTGCAGCCCTAATTTCAGGAGTTGAATGAACGGTATGTTCTGCCTTCCCTCCCTTTTCATTAATGTTTAATATGCAGATTATTTATTTCTTCAAGTGATATAAATGCGAGGCAGGTGAATCTTAAGTAACTCACTTTCTGTGGAGAACTCTGCAAAATCAAGAACTAAACTCTTTCTTGCATAAGATACTATGTTTAAAGCTATATTTGTGTGAAGGTTCGGTTAAGAAATTTTTTCAAATTTCCAATAGATTCCAAGGATGAAGTTGTTTATTTCGAAATCAATAACCAATATCTGAGAATCAGATTCAACTTGAATATGATATTTACCCAGCTGATAGCATAAAGACCAACAAGAAGGGTTTTTCATCTCTGCAAAATTGTTTGTTCTATCACCCAAATAAGAAGCAAAAGCTACCACCGCTTTGCTATTCTGATCTGTAATAATTCCCCCAGCACCAACCTGACCTGGGTTACCTCTGGAGGCCCCATCAATGTTGAGTTTTAAAGTTAAACCATTCTTTGGAGGAAACTACTGAATTAAGAAAGGTTTTAATCTTGAATTTTGCAATAGGAAATTTGATTAAGAACTTGACATCAGCATTTTTCAGAAAAATAATCCCATGGAGAAAAGGTTTTGAAATGTGTGGTCAAATTTAGTAGGTAAGAACAAACAAATATTCATCATCTTTCTGCTTCTAGTGAATTGCTTGGCTATTCTTATCTGTGAAAGCTCCGCTATATCCCAAATTTTATTAAAGTTGAGAATATGCTTTCAATTGTTTGCCAAATGTAGGTGTGTACATGCTTATGCATTTCTTCCTATCCCATTGATAGGATGTCTTTGATGGAATGCTTTACTAAATGACGGGCTAAGGCGGATGTGGGAGTCATGCTGGAGTGTGCCGCGAGGACAAGTTCCAAGTAATTTGAATAACTATTTATTACATCTATAAACCTAGATATACCAAGTAACGAAATATAAACATTAATCATGTTAGAAATGTTTTATCTTTTTGGCATTCATTATTTTTGGAACTTGATTAGTTTATCCAAAATTTGACATTTGATCGATACTGGACTTTTTCCCCTGTTTTTGAAGCAATATTTGTTGTGTGTCCCATTTGCTATATCTGATGCTCTTACTACCTTATTAAATGATATCACTCATTTGAACTATATCAATTCTATAAATTGCACAACAGATTGAGATTGATAGTGGCTTTATTTCCACTCATGCGTCAGATGACTGACACCCGAAATTTTCTCACTTCCCACTGACTAGCTATTGCTTAACCAACATGCCCCCCTTCCTCTAATATGGTAAGCGATTTCTTTACGTCTATTCATTGATTGGTCTATTTGGAGCTTTAGCTTTCTTCCGAGTTCTGTTTCTTGTGAATCTTGTAGTTCATTGTATTAACTAATTGCTGCGCCTTTCTTTTGATTATTTCAGTGTTGCTGTTTGAAATAAAAAAGAACATTGGTATCATGTTTTTACTTGTAGATCTCTATTGATCTTTACTAATGGTTATCAACTTATTCTGTTGCTTTAGTGATTTTGCTTAGCAAACAATTTAGTGTTCTGATTTGGTTCTTATCTTGATTACATATAACTCGGTATGAACCTTGAGGTGGTAGTTTTGTTGAACGAGGTTGTTGTGAAGTGTT
>MKEJ01026124.1:0-17567 GCA_001753735.1 Embelia ribes
TCAAAACCTGATTACAGCACTCAGATGAGTAAATTACATCATTATACTACTTCAGTACAGTATAAAATGAATGTACAGTAATTCTACAGTAGTGCTATAGTGTTGGCTGAAAATAGGGGCCTTATAAATTTGACTTTGTGTGACTTGATTTTGTACTTCAATAGCTCAAGAATAAGGAAGTGGGTTTTTGAGCCCTTTTATACTTGATTTCAACAAATTGATGAATAGCCTTGAGATTGTTGTTGGAAAATTTGTTCTTCATCATATTTGAGATCCTATTTCTATGTCTTGAGAATTAACTAGCCATTTTTTTTTTATCATTAATTGCAATATAACCCAACTTGAGCCGCAATCAATATGACCGTTATATTTAAACCTGCAGGATGTATCGCTATACCAACTCTGTTGTACCGTTACTGCTTGGTGTACCATTACACTGACACTGGTGTACCGTTACAGAGATACTTATGTAACTTTCTTGAAGCTATTGCACCCTTTAGTGCACCGGTACTCAAAACCTTGCTCAACTCTCTTGAAGCTGTTACACCACCTAGGTGAACCATTTCACTAAATTGGTGTACCATTACTTAGTTTAAAAACTTTTGAGGAGCTTTCAGGAAGCCGTCACACAACCTAGTGTAGCATTACACATATGGTGTGCTGTTACACCAACCTTGTGTACCGTTACACCAGCTTTAAAAATTTTGAGAAGCTATTTGGAAGCTGTCACATAGCCTAGTGTAGCGTTACACCTATGGTGTACCGTTATACCAAGCTTATGTACTATTACACCAGCTTCAATCTTTTATTGTGGAACTCAATAGAAACCGTCACACAAGCCAGTGTAGCGTTACACCTGTGGTGTACCGTTACACCAGTAAATTTCTTGAACATTTGAACACTTGTTTGATCTTTTGCTAGTTTTTCTGAAAATATTCTTGACAACACATTAGATCACAACAAATTGGGGTGATGATTAATATTATTATCTTCAAGTTTTTATCATCAAAATACTTAAAAGGAATTTTTAATAATTTGATTCAACAGTCTCCCCCTTTTTTATGATAACAAATTTTTTTACGATAATATTAAATCACCATCTAATAACAATTTATTAATATATGTATCAAGAAATCAAGTTGAATCTTGTGTTTAAGTATGAAAAATTACTTTTCTAAATTTGAATATATATATATATATATATATATATATATATGCATGTACTTTTGTATTTTAATATTAATTAAGGGAGCCCCAACCATTAACAAGCCGAGCCGAACCAACAGTAGTTAAGATTCGGCTTTTTACTTAGCGAGCCATATTTTATTGTTCAAGCTTGGCTCATTTATAAATGAACGAAACTGAGACGAGCTATTAATGAGCCAAGCCCGAACTTGTTCATGAACGGTTTGGTTCATTTTCATTTCTATATATGATTTTAGCTAAATCAATTAATTTATCATAAAAATTTGCAACAAAGAAAAATAGAGTTGGAAGGAACTAAATATCCTCTTAAAAAATATTGGAATGATAATATATACCATTTTTTGGTTATATCATAGAAATATTAAAATAAAAAATAGGTAAATGAAGGAAAAATACGCCAGAAATATTTAAAATCAATTTGGTTTATAATTGCATTAAAACAAAAATAATACTATCAATCAAATTGAAAAATAAGAAATGAGGAATATAAAAATTTCATCATATGGGTAGAGACAGGCTGTAGTTCCCTTTCCCCGGCTAACAGGGATAATCTCTCTCTCTCTCTCTCTCTCTCTCCCGAATCTCTCTATCCGGATCCTGAATCCCTCACCCAACAATGGGGGATTTCAACCTAGCCCTAGTGATCGTCGCCATCGTCGTCTGCGTCCTCGTCCTCTTCTTCAATCTCTACCTCCTCGTCAACTTCCAACACCCCGACGACGCCAACCAGGCATGGTTCCCCAAGCTCGTCGTCGTACTCGGCCTCTCCGTCGCCGCCATCTCCATCCTCATGCTCCCCGCCGACGTGGCAAACCGCCAGGCCTGCCGCCACGCCATCTACAACGGCGCTTGCAGCTTGACCCTACCCATGAAGGATCTCTGGATCGCGGTGTATATCGTCGATGCGGTTCTCGTGTTCTTTGTGATCCCGTTCGCTATGTTTTACTACGAGGGAGACCAGGACAAGTCCGTAATCCCGCTATTGTTTTTTTCGTGATTTGTTGTAATGTTATTGCTTGGTAATTGATCATTTTTTTGATAATTAGTTGTAATGTTATTGCTTGGTAATTGATCATTTCTTGTTATTTTGATTCGATGTTAATGAGCAATTCAGGGGTAAGAGGAGATTTTAATGAGCTATGCGATTTACGTAGGGGAGGTGGTGCCTGTAATTTTTGTGATTTGCAATTATTATTGTATCATTGTTTTACTAGAATTTCTTGGTAATGAAATAGTTTGCAAGTGGTGTGTGGGAAATTGGAATGAAATTGGATTAAAACGAAATGGAATTTGGTATGGGTTTTGGGTTTGAGGGAAATTGAATGGGCATATTTGTGTTCTATTTCGAAAATGTATGCGTTTTAGGGAGCCATTTGAGGCGATTTTTGAGCAAGTTGGTACAATCCCGCTCCTTTTAGGGTTTCCAAATCTGTTTATTACATTTGGAATTTCTAAATTTTAGCTATTCTTTTTCATGATCGAGCGAGGAAATGTTGTATGTATACTCCTAATATTTGCATCTTTAGTTTGGCTCTACATTGAAGTATGCAGTTTTTTATATGAATTTCCTACTCTTTTCTTAGACAAATTTGATCTTGTTCCTTATGCTCGGCAGCTAGTTTTCCAGTATCACAATGTGAAACATTAAGTTATAGGCCTATACACACTTCTATGTACTCATTCATGGATAATTGGGCATATGCAGGACTGTTGGAAAGCGGATCAAGAGCGCGCTGATGTGGGTAGTAGCAACTGCTATTGTTTGCGGCCTGGTGCTTGGAATCTTGTATGGTTAGTCTCTATAAGACTTCTACATTGTCTCGTTATATTATTCTGATGATGTGTGCTACTGTATGCTGCTTGATCTCTCATTTAAAGTTGCAAACCTTACAAGGAATGCTTGAAGTTGTTCGCAGTTTTAATGGGCTTCTATTGATGCTATTTGCATGAATAAAGCTGTTTCTTGTATGCATTTTCTTGGTTACTCCTGAAACTGGGCATGTGTTTCTTTTAGATTCATTGCTGGATTATCTTTTATGTTGAGTCTTATTGGAAAACTACATTCAGTTAGAAATTTTACTTGTCTCACAAAAGTTCGTGACTAAAGGATGGTAAAGTCATACTTGTGTCTAGTATTTGCCAGAAGAAAAAAAAAAATTTCATCTGATAGCAGAAGCTTCCAAATGCCTGGGAAGTATAAAATGAAGAAGTTATTGTGTTTGTTTTGAGTACCTTTTGTGTAGGCATTAGATCTCCTGCATACGTAGTGAATAATTAACCTTAGACGATTCAGGATATGTTTTGTCACCCCCTTGCTTCTCTAAGCCAGGCTGTTAAGGTGTTATCTGGTCAGATACATCATTTGACAACGTAAGAGCCAAACCATTACAGAAGTATGTCACTAACTCAACCATACATTCTGCGAGTTTTTGGATATCTCGATTTGGACTTATCTTAGTATTATAACTTGAAGAATCAAGATCACTTAAACAAATAGGAGCTCAAATCACCCTTTTCTTCTTTTGAGGTCGCCCCGTGTAAAGGTTGGTTATTTTGATATTGTGACAGTCCTCCATGGCAAATCTAAATATCTAATGAGTAGATAACTTGCAAAAGGCTATTAGAATGAAGGAAGAGTAAGAGGAAGACAAGGGACCTATGTCCAATCGCCTAGGCAAGCTATATACTCTTAGGACTCCTGCGTCATGGGGACAACCTCTCAGTCAGATATTCTTTATGGCCTCGTTTGGTTGCTACTGTTGTACTTCTGAGATGATAGGACTAAGCTTGGATTATGAAAGGGGATAGATTATCAGTCCTTGGTTATTATCCATAGTCGTGTTTGTTTGCACTGGACTAACAAAGAAGAGACCTTTGGATTAATATGGGTATTTTACAACTCTACCCTCATCTTCATCGTTACCTATAATTTATTTCTCATAGAATCTGCGAATTGATTTTAATTGATTGTAAAAATCATGAGAATTGCTCTTTTGGATATCACGAGAAAAGCTCTTTTGAATCTACAAAAATCACTCATTTACTAGAATTGGGGATGTGGACTTGTGATATGGTGAGTAAATATAAGGAAAAAAAAAAAAGAGGAAGTGGAAAATCTACAAAAATAAAATTTTGGATGAATGAAATGGTGGACAAATAAGAACAGAGGGATGGGAGAGAATTTATTAAAATATGATTGGGGTGTGGAGAAGCAAATATGAGCACGAGGAGAAAATATAATGAAAGATAGAAGAGAAAAATGTTTTGACGATCACCGAACCAATAATAGTATATTTGTCTTTTCTTGAGCCAATCCACTCATCATTTGGTGAAAGCCACCATCCCCAGGCTTTGTAAATGATGCCTTTGAATGGCTTTTGATGTCCAATCCTAATAGGTAGTCCAATGGCCTAAACATATACCAAACATAGCTTCTGTAGGGTTCACTGATTTTGATGTCCAATCCAATGCTCTATGTCCAGCAAACAAATAGGCGTCAAATGTTTGTCGTGAGTAGGTTCTTAAATCTACTAGCACTAAGTCTTCAACCACATAAACTGTAACCAATTCAGGTGATGGAGGCCGGTCTGTTTTGTTATTCTCTTTTACTAAAGTGGGCACCTTTGGTCCCTTGTTAATCGAATCAAGATTTGCTTCCAGCAACCCTACAATGATACTGAAAGATCACCAAGCCCTTTTCTCATTCTGCACATTCATTGTCATGCAGTGTTGCATTTATCCCCCAAATGTAACGTGTCAAAAATAAAAGATGATCTGCTTGACATCGTTCGGCATCGTGTCTTTGGGTAACCCAAGTTTTATTTCAAAGAGGTTTGGACTGGTTGTCTGCACCGTATTTTCTATACGACATTTATTAATTGCTTCAGTAATGTATTCAATAATTGTAAACATAATAAAGAAGCAAGAGAAATCCAAATAATGCTTGATGTAAACTGAGGAAATGTGTTTGCAAGTCACCATTATGTGCTATAAAAATTGTTGAGCCTGAGAGCCTTTGAGATTATTTGTGTCGGGCTGGTTCGTGTATGAGATTGGAATCATCAGATATACACAGAATTTACCTTGTCCAGTGTACATCTTTATGCATGCCAGCTAACACGATGGTAGGAGTTATAACAAGCGGATTTATTTTTCTATTCCTGTCTCGTGTTTTTTCATCTATCTACTTGTAAACCCTGTATGTATAAATCTGTGCTGCTTGGGATCTAATAAAAAATGTCCTTCTGGTCTGATGCATTATATTGCAATATTGCTTGTCCAATTGCTCTGTTCTTTTGCAAGATAGATAACCTGTAGTTATTCATACATTTCAAATTTCTTGCTTATTTGGAAAGACATTCACATGATTTCATTTTATTCCTCTTTGTTTTTATTAGGGGTCATTGGAAAGGTTGACTTTACCGTTATGCACCTCTCTTCTGGGGTTACTAACTTCCCCAGTTCGTGGCAATTCTCTGAAAGTCAACAATGTATTGGCACTGGTAGTGCTTCACGTCAGGTATCAATGCTTGCTCTTTTTTTTGTTTTTAAGTAATTGTTTTTTAATGCAGCATTTTTTTCTCAGCATGAATAAGTTTATGATGAACAATTTTTTGTGGTTATTTTTTTCTTCACTTTTCAGTGTTCAGCATATTCTGCAAGTGCTTCATCAGAGACTACATGGACGATGCGCGCTACATTTCCTGAATATGTTGTTGCTCTTACCACCATTGTTGGCTCTGTTCTTTTCACTGTAAGTCAACCCTGCAATTATCAAACCTGTTATGTCTTGTTCTTTTTGTGTTGAGAATAATGATGAGTAGTCGATACAATATGATGGAAAGAAAACTTTTTGTAGGGTCGGTAATTTAATTTCCTTTTGCATCAGCCTACTTAGTACTTTGTAGATCCTTGTATTTAGTGTTTTGTTTATTTTCCTCCAATCATGTGCCCTAAACTTACATATATAATAATACAATAAAAGGCTGTAAAAGGCACGGAATAATGTACATGGAACCATGATGACTTGAAGGTTTTAAAAGCTTAACAGCATTTATAAGTGAGACTATTCTACACTGTTCATTCAGTGAGAAGGAAACAATGAATAAGAAAATTCAACATGTAACCAAAGAGAGACAGTGTGGCCCTTGTTTGAATTGTTGTGGAAAATGGTGGTTTTTTAGCTAGTTCAACAGCTGTAGCAAGTGTTTTTATTTTCAGTTATTCACGGCATAATAATGTTCGGTCTTTTCACTTTCTGACTTTCCTAAACTTAAATGGAATCCCTACGTTATTTTGATGAAGACCAATTAAGCAATCATAAGCTTCCAGATTACTCATCTCTTAAGCCATATCTTACTTACTTCTTGTTCTCTGACCAGATTTTTGGCGGTGTTGGAATTGCGTGTTTGCCATTAGGACTTATCTTTTCTTTCCTTCGGCGCCCTAAAGCTGTTATCACTCGCTCACAATATATCAAGGTATCTTTTTGCTGTGTGGATGCTGTCTATATACTTCATGTCTTCGGTTCAAACTAATGGATTACGACATGCCTGTCTTGATATAACTATTCGCTTATACTGTTTAGTTTTAGGAATAGAACCAAGGATTGGATAAAAGTCTGAACTATCAAGTGAACGCAGACATGCAGCCTTTATAAGCTGGAAATACAGAAACAAAAAGGGCTATCTGCCTACAACTATCTTCCATCCACTAAACCTTATCTGCTAACTATCAATGCAAATTGTAGGAAGCAACTGAACTAGGTAAGAAGGCAAGAGAACTGAAAAAGGCAGCTGATGCGCTCCATCAGGAAGAAAGGAGTGGCGCTAAGGGAAGGAAGTGGCGGAAAAATGTCAAGGCAGTAGAAAAGGTAATTTCACTTTCACTTTAATTGATTTATTTGGGGGGCACTTTTCATGCTCTTAAGGTGAGGTGTTTAGAAATTAGCATCTTTGTCTGCTTGGTCCGTCTTGAAGTTTGTTTAGTTATTTGTAGATGTCTGTAGTTGTCATTTATATTGAACTGAAGCTTTTTGATATGAGTGTTAACGTGCATTGATATCCATTTCCAAGTTGGGAATTTATAAGGGTCAGCATAATATATAAATAAGTATAAAGTCTTCTTCGTTTGGTGTTGCCATTTTTGCATGGTAGATTTGTTCCTAACACGTAGACGTGATGAATATGGAAAATCTTCTCCATTGAATTATGAGTGATTTTCAAAGAGAAAAATAAACATTTGTAAAAAGAAGAAAATCAGTGTAACAGTCAATGTGTGGTTGCAATAAAAAATCACTTAAAATACTAGTCAGAATAACATCACATTCAACTTTCAAATTGTTGGAGAAAAACGCCTTGCAGCTAAAAATTTATGCCAATACCACAAGAATCTTCCTGTACAAACTACGGGCTGATTCACGCAGCAGAACGGTCCTCAACTATGATACAACCTAATTATGCTCGTTAGGACCTAGGATACACAGACTATGAAAACTGAGCCCTAGGTCTCAAACTTCTTTTTGAACCTTGACTAAACCACACCTATCAATTCCTCGAGATTGAACAAGAAATACTTAGTATAAAAAGCTTATTTGTTCTCTGTCTCCCTTTGTGGGGAAAAGTATCATCTTGTTTTATCTTCCGTGACTGTTTGTCGATTCTTGTTGGTCCTAACCTACTGAGACTTCGTACATTACAAGTAGAAGTTAGTATTAAATCTTTCTGAAATTTGAGCAAGGGTTGTATGATCTTCATTATGATCCTTGATAGTTTGTACAAATCATTTAGAGAATGGATGGGGATTGCTTAATTATTTTTTGTCTGAACGTAATTTCATGATTGAGAAAGTGAAAACATACCTAGTGTGCCTGGATCTTGATTTGGAATTATATCATTCTTGAATGTGTAATTTCGTATCTTTTTAAGTATCTATCCATCAAGGCAGTATTTGTTTTTAGAGATGGCTATAGATAATGAAGCTGAAGTTTAAATTTGACAAGATTATATTCTGGGTAGGTGTAAAATAACACCTCAAAAATGGTGATAATAATGTGTCCTTTCTTGGGTTATTTAAAGGAAGAAAAGGTGCATTTCCATTTTTTGTTATGATTATAGAACTACTTACAAAAGTAAATTAACAACTTGTGTTACTGCTTGACGTTAATCTGTATCGAAGGCCAGTGTCTAGCTTGTCTCTTTTGACCTGCTTTCTTAACCTTGCAGGAGCTGCTTCTTTTGGAAGAAGATGTAAAGGCTTTGGAGGAGATGTACCCTCAAGGTGAAAAGGTAAAGGCTTGAAGTTATTCTGTTTTATTTTTTATGATATTTAAAATCTGTCATTTTCTTGATTTTCCTTATTGATTTGTTTAGGCCGAGACTGCTTGGGCTATGACTGTTCTTGGCTACCTTGCCAAACTATTGTTGGGTATTCTTGGGTAAGTGGAAGTTTAGGTTCATTCTTATTTCTGTTACAATTATCAACTTGAATAAAAGTTGCAAGTGCAGCTTGGATGTTTTCCTTTTCCTTATTCTCCTTTCTTTTCGTAGTGACATCAAAATGAACAGAGGCTTAAGAAAACCTAACCAAGCTTCATATGCCTACTCCATTCTATCTGTGTTTTTTTCTGTGTCTATTATGTTCTACCAACTTCTTGAAGGTAGTGGGTGGGTCAAGAAAGATTGGGGAGTGTGTTCATGGTACATTGAATTGAGGTTTCTATTTCTAAGGTTTTTAATGTTTTCGTCTTTGTAAATTGTTAGTTGTTTGAAATTCAAAGTTTAGGGCTGTCCCTTGCTGGGAGTATAAGCATGGTGTTCATTAGATAAGTACTGGCTACTACAGCCCAAGCACTACAAGCGCATAATGGCATCCTCTTTACTTTCCTTCATGTTTTATTTTTTCTGAATGCAGTTCTTGTTGTTCTATGTTTTATTGAAGCTGTCATTGCATTAAGCACATGTATTTCTCTTAGTGTTATTTTATTTTCCGTTTTCTTGGGATTACTAATTTATGTATGTCAATATGTGTATCTATTATCTGCTTGTTTTCTGCAGGCTAATTGTTTCAATTGCTTGGGTTGCTCATATCGTGATATATTTGCTGGTCAATCCTCCTCTTTCTTCCTTCTTGAATGAGGTCTTCATTAAGTTGGATGACATCTGGGGTATGATAAGAATACCCACATGCTCAATTTATCTTCTTGTTTAAAGATATTGACTTACTAATTCACTTACTTTGGATCCATCTTTTGCTACTCACCAGGACTTTTGGGCACAGTTGCATTTGCATTCTTTTGCTTCTACCTTCTACTCTCAGTCATTGCTGGGGCAATGATGCTGGGCTTGAGATTAGTTTTCATTACTATCCATCCGATGAAGTAATTATCCACGTCTAAATTTATATTATTATTATCATTCTCTCTTATTAATTATGTTGGGGTGATTTCTAACAGTTCTTGAGCCTGAACTTAATACTTTGATTCATGTCTCAGATGGGGAGCCACACTGATGAACTCCTTTCTATTTAATGTTGCTCTTATTCTCCTCTGTTCAATCAAGTAGAGATTTCTTGAATTTTGAAGTACTTAATATTCCATTGGTTAAGGCTACACGAACAGAAAATTCTGTCTGGATTTTGTAAAAATGTGAGGCTGTGTGTAGTTGCGTCTTCTAATAGAAAATAGACAATATATTGTTGAACATTATAAGGGTACCATACAGATTACATTTATAGTTCCGTTTTCTATACACATTGCATATTTTCATGACAGTTGGAAGTGTATTTACTTCTAACTATAAGTCAACACTATTTTCCATATGAAACCTTATTTAGATGGCGACCCGTACAATTTTCAGGGAATGAATTTGAGCCTTTGAGTGGCTATGGTCCAGCATCCTGAGGAGCATGAATACTTCTAAAGAGTGTTATGCTCATCGGCTTCTGGCTGGGCATATGTTCAAGCATGTCCAATTAACTATATATTTATATTTCTAGTCACAATGTCATGGGACGCTCGATGAACCCCAAGTACATGTGTCTCTGGTTTTGGATGTAACAAAATTTAGCACACTATAACTAAGTTGGGAAAATTTTGAGAGCTTACCAGAAAAGGTTAAACAATTAAGAAAAACATAATTAGAAGATGAGTACATTATTCATATATACGGATGACCCAACGCACAAAGCTCCCGCATTACAAGGTCTGGGAGGGTTTGATGTATGCAACCTTACCCCTATTTCCAGAGGGGTTGTTTCCAACGGGACGAATCCGTGATCCACAAATCGCAATGGAGGTGTGCTTCTTAAGTTATGGCTTTAAATACCACTAATATCAATTTTATGAGAATCTGAACATTGAGCAATTATGATAATTAGATGCCAAGTAAACATCAAGCCATCTCCCCAATGAATACATAATTCACAGAGCACTTTTTTTTTTTTTTGCCTTTATGATTTCATCCATGCATGATTTGATCGGCTTTAGCCGCCATCGCCAATTACTAGAAGTCAGCCGTTTATGTTTCTTGGGGGTTGATTTGAATTATGTCATACAAATGATTATGTAAATAACATGGAAGTTCCCCTCAAATATTGAAATAGATTATTTTGCATGCTGGTTAAATGTGCTAAGTCATTTCTTCCGATAACGTGCATTGAAGGTTCGTGGAAACAGAGAAATGAAGTTAATGAAAGAAAATGTCAATAAAGGGTGCCACATTATCATAAATATTAATCTTCTCTTAAAAGTTAAATACAGGCTATGTGGGAAGCCGGCGGCAGCATGGTTTATAATAGGTGTTTTCTTAGTTGTCTGATTCATTTAGGATACAGGGAAGAGTTGTGTCTAATTTTCGATGCTTCGTGAACAGTAAGGGATTTTGAACAAAATTCATCCAGTTTTTTGCCATTTTTGTTGATTTTAAAGGTTTTTGGTCAAACTATAGTGACGCCATAAAAGGGAATCGTACTAAACCTTATTGAGAAAGATAACAAAATATACAGCTTTTGTCAAGATGATAGGCATGAGTAGCAAATACGACCCAAATGTGAGAAGCCAAATTTTGCATATGGTTTATGTGCTTGCTATGAAGTTTGTGTTGGAGCTTATGTAAACATGTCAGAAACTATACGCATCGCACCTCTTCTCATACATATTTTGAAAATGCTATGGCATGCACCTTTTATGTTGTACATGTGTCACATGTACATATCCCTACTGCTTGTATACCGAATGAGCTATGGATGCAAATTTATAAGGAAAACCAATTGAGCTATTAGTGGCATAAAATTCACCTCTTCTAGGGATGCCTGTGTTTGTTTTCAATGATTTGCAGAATCATATACTTTCCTATTCTTCCAATTGAAGTTATTCGTCATCTAATAATCCTGGTTGGTTTCATTCTTTCAGTGTGATTCAGTTCTGTGCCACTGCATTTGCATACTATGCCCAAGCTACTGCAGCACAGGAAATATTTGGCCACACCTTGGAATCTCTTCGTGGAATCAAATATCTGTACAAGTTGGTTACAATTCCTCCTATTTCCTGATCATATATATTTATATCCATGTGACTTTGTGTTGTCTTACGCAACTCAATGGCAGGTATAACGTGTTTCAAATTGCCTTCATCATTTTGGCGGGACTGACTTTTGTCTATTATGCTGCATTTGTAAGTTCTCTTTCGTCCACTTTTCATCTCAGCATTTTTGGCAGCTTGAACGTCCGGTCTGTATTGATATTCCTTTTGTAAATTTCCAGGGATGGAGAAGAAGAAAACCTAGTGAAAGATTTCAACTTTCCTCGTAAATCTTGCTTGGTCGTGAAGATGATCCACCTACCTCTACCATTCAGGATTGCAGTTATACGATGTTGTGACTATTATATCCGGCTACTAACAGATTTACCCATAGTTTCTCTTTGGAGGAGAGACATTACTGGTGTAAAATTTGAGTTGTAAGATATATCTGTTCCCGCTATTTATGCGTTTGTTTGCTCTACGTTAAGTTCTTTTCCCCCAATTTTTTTTTTCTGTTTATGCAAACATCAAGTTATATACTGGGATGTTTGGAGTTGTCGGTGATGTAATGTATAGTATACGAAACAAACTCTTTTTGAGCACCCAGTTCGCGCTATCTGCCTTTGATTAACGGACAAAGAAACAAACTTGTGGAAGTTCATCTCTTGGTCTCGTGCTCGCTTTTGATCTCATTGATGTGAATGTTTGGGTGTAATGAATTTTGTCCACCGGAGTCGGAGATGTTATGATATTCAACTTCTGCTCATGGTTCTATTATGTCAGAATATTTCAATATGCTTTAAGAAATTTTGTAAAAGGCTGCTATGAATAATTTGTAAAATATTATTTTCTGAGGAAAAATAAAGAATTTTTATAAACCATTTAAATATTAAATGAGAAGGATTGATGTCTATGGTATTTGTGGACACAAATTTTGAATCTTTGAGGGTTTTATAAAATTTATGGGTTACAAAATTCCACTGCTTATGCAGTATTTATTATTTATTTGATTGCAGATTCCTATTTCCGATTTTCATGGAAAATTGTTAATTACATTTGATAACCTCCGATTAATAAAGAACAAATAAAAGAAATAATATAAGCACAACCAAATAACTTTTTAATAACAAATTTTTATTAATTTTGGGATTTAAAACCCTCTGATTTACATAATATTTGGTAAAAAAATACATGAGAGCCTTTTTTGGAACCCTTTACCTATATATCTCCATCTCAGTTGAATTTTAAAACTTGAACTCGGGTTCAAGTGGCTTTGAATCTCTTTGTAGCTTTTTAGTCTTGTAGCTTTAAAGAGAAAAAGACTCCCCTATTGTTTTATCGCTCCCCAATTTATAGAGAGCGTGAGAATATATTGCTCCACTTTGTGAGTTGTTGTTGAGTGATTCTCTCAACTGGGAGGATATTTCTCTAACGTATTTTATCGTTGATTCTCTCAACTGAGAGGATATTTTTCCAACGTACTTTATAATTGAGTGATTCTGTTTGATTTTTATTCCTGTGTTCCAGATTCAGGTGTTCTCAGGTTTTGTCAGCCTTTGGATCTATGAGCTCGGACCCGAGGTTCGGCTTTTAGAATCTCGGGGTTCGTAAAGTTCAGTCCTTAAAACCTCGGGGCTTATAAAGCTCGAACCCGAGATTCAACTCTTTAGAATCTCGGATTTGTGAAGTTCGGACCTAAGGTTCGACTTTTAAAGCCTCAGGGTTCGCGAAGTTCGGTCCCAAGGTTCAACTTTTAGAGCTTCGGAGTTTGTGAAGTTTGGTCATGAAATTCGAACTAAGAGTCTCGGGGTTTACGTCTTTCGAATTTAGAGCCTCTGGGCTTATGAAATTTGGGCATAAATATGTAGGCCGATTAATAAAATTTATGAGCTTATAACTCCAGGTATTCCAATAATTTCGGCTTTTGGGCTTTATAACTTGAAATCCACGAATTAAATTTGGTCAAAATTTTAGTGTCAACAGTATTAAAGTTAAACCGTCGGGGGACCCATGATTGTTATAAGTAGAGGCTTATTCTTTTTTAGTGGCCTTTTAAGAGCATTTTCATCGGTTTATCTTCATTTCACATTATTTTCATTTATTACTCTCCTTCAGATGATCTATTATGATCTCTAAAACATTAGACTATTATTTTCTACATCTTTCACAATTTTTTATTTAAAATTTGATATATATAAATACATATTATTAACGTGATAATATTTTTTTTCATAAAAGATATTATTATACATCTAATTAATTAATTTTTAAAATTTTAATATTATTATTATTTATGTGCTTTCCTTATATTTAAAAAAATAGTAATAAGTCTTAAACTTGATTTTTATTACATTTATTTATATAAATTATTATATTTAATTTATATTTATTATCGTGATTGTTTTTAACAACTAAATCTATAAATTTGATCGTGTATAAATTTTATAATAAATATATTTTTTTCATTTTCTTACTATAAATCCTAATCTTATTCATTAGTTATAGATACCCAAAATTCTAATTATTTTCAAATATGATATTGAAACTTAGTTTAGTTTTATAACTCATTATTTATTAAGCATCAGTTGGATTACATAATAAAATTAATATTTTCATTTAAATATTAAATTTAAAATTTAATTTTGTATTAAATTAATATAATATGATATAAAGAAAAGTGATTGGACAAGGAAAAAATATACTTCAAATATGCTATTATTTAATTATTTTCGTTTTATATTTATATTTGTATTAAAAAATAAATATTATTTTTTTAATAATTATATTAAATAATGTGAGAGGATAGAGAGAAAATATTAATTTTATATATTTAAGGATTAAATGGTAGTTATCAAAATTTTGGGTAATTATATTAGTCATTCTCTATTTTAGGTAATGACACGATATATTTAGGTAATTGATGTGAAAGCAAAAAAATATACTCCTATTACATTTGTTCCCTAAAATACGGACAAAAATATTATTTTAGATAATACGATGGTAGTGCTCTTAGAATGGGCTGCTGGTAGACAGAGAATAATATTTTTGAAGTTTTATATACTTGCCTCCACACTATTTTTCGAGCCTCACAGCACGGCCTAATATGGCCGAAATAAACAAATCTTTTATCTAGAAAATGAATATTTCCTTTTCCAAATGCTACCAGAAAATTCTGTTGTATATAGAAAACTCATTCTCGGAAAAATTATTTCAGTTACAGAAAATTTTTGTTTCCCAAACTTGTATGTGAAACTCGCTCCAGAAAAATTTCCTTACTACTCGTTCCGTCTCATTTTAATAGTTTAATTTTTTTTTTCCATAAGAATTAAGAAAGATCAATTAATGTTGCTGAAATCTAAAATATTTTCTCTTTTTTACTATACCCCTTATTAATGCTATTCATTTTGTACAACTCGTGATGGATGAAGTAATTAAATTGATATAATAAATAAAAATATTTTAGTGAAGTGATTTTTCAACTATTTTTCTAAAATAGAAAATCGATTATATATTGGGTCGTATTAAAAAATCATACAAAACTATTAAAATGAAACAGAGAAAGTAGTATATAACTAACAAAAAAAATAATAAAAAGTTTATGCATAATCACTTTTTCTACCTTTCTAATCTTATTTATAATATTTTGCTAAGTCTTTTATTTAAAAATTAGTGTGAAGCGCACGTGATATACGTTTTTATTGGAAAATTTCCAATTACTTCTTATAATATATATGAAAAAAAAATGTTTGACTCAAGAAGATGTTGAAGATACATTGAGTGCAACCACAAATCACATCAAATGTATAACAGTATACCGAATAATGTAGAAAATGATATACATTATACTCTCTGAAACAAAGTTTCTCGCGAATTTTCGTGGATTTTGTCAAGAAAAAGTGTCGAAAGAAATCTCCTAAGCAGTCACAATAACTTCCCCGCAAGTTTTTATTTTATTTTATTTCAATTCTTTTACTTTTGTTGTATTGGCATTAATTCATAATCTCCATGGAGTGGAACATGAGTAATAAGCAATTACATTGACATTTCTTTACCGTGAACATGAATATTCATGTTCTGCATCTACATTTGCATGAATATTCGGATTCCATGCATGAACACAATGATTAAAACAATAACGAAATATTCGTTTGTACGCATCTTAAATTTGGACAGCCACTTGGCATAAAATTGGAGTGTAAGCATTGCTTCTAGTTTATATATGATATTTAACTTATCAGTGAATTATTTTTCATGTAATTGGCCATTCGGCCGATCATTGGCAGACCTAGGAATTATGGGTAGGGAAGGCCGAATATTACTGTCTTATGTAGTAGGGGTTAATTTCTTTTTTTTTTTTTTTCCAGGAGGAACCTGGATATAGGAGTATAAAAATTTTTCAACATTTACATAGATATTTCGAGAAATTTTCCAGAGTCGGGAGGTTGCAATTCCCTGCCTAGGGGGATGGCAACTGCGGTCGATAATTTATTATAGATCTATATTGAAATGGGTATTATTTACGCATCACAAACAAAAGCCTAACTTGTTTAATTTCAATTTCTTGCAACGGACCTAAGCTTCCCCTTACTTCAAAACCTATTTTTCTCGGTCATTTGTAAGATAAAATGGTCATGTTTGCTCCATTACATGCATGTACAGTGCATTAAAATCTAGAAATATATATAATGGCATAAAGGTTAATATTCTCATGTATAATTTACACATGTGATGTCTATATATCCTAGGCAAGCTAGCATCTTTCTGTCTTATATACATGATTTGACCCAGAGCTAAAAGTTTATTTTGGCTAATTTCAACGCAATTGATTATATGGTATGCAAATGCAAAGTATGATAAACATCATATATAGTAGGAAACAGGGGAGATTTTAATGTGGATGTACAAATAATTTTCATGATGTTAAAGATGTATTGGATTATTTTATCCAATGTCTTCTTTCTGCAAAACGGACGGTAGCTTAGGGCATTCCTCTATATGGAATGTTTTGGTTTTCTACTATTCCTCTCCCGAATCAATATTCTTCAATTTGATCTTTTAGGGTATGTTTCATTTGTCTACATATCATATTAATTACAACAATAATATGCATAAGTATGAGATCTAGCAATATAGTGTAGATAGGAACATGCAATTACTCACAAAATTCACCTTTCACATAGTTGACTAACCCCATATTCTATGGGTCACCTTATCAGTATATGAGTTAAAACCTCAGCATCCTCAATAGATTCATGTACATTTTGACTATTTAAAATTCCCTAATAGACTTATTTGAAGAATTTATATACGATAGATTTCATAATATACGTGTATGGATTTGCCTAACCTTAAAAAGTTTCTAGTCTATTTAATTCATAATTACCATAAACATATTAATTAAGACAAAAACTATATATTATAGACAATTCTCTATATTATATACTTAAACCTATTTAATTTAAGAGATATAAAGAGATTAATAACGAAACCTTAATTGAATCCATGGTTGAAAATTTTCATACAGGTTAAATCTTCCAATCCTATACAGTCTCAATAATAAAAATTAATTTGTTTCTTACTCTATTGATGGGATGTAGAGAAGAAGATGTAGAATCACGTTTCTCTTTTTTTGTTGTATTAGTTGGGGATTAAACCTCTAATATTTATATTAGGTCAAATATTAGATTTATATATTTCTAATTACGCCATTCATAGAATTAGAAATATCATTTAAATATCTACACATTAAATCCATAACAATTGTACTCTTAAGCCAAATATTTAATCTTAATTAGATTATTTTAGTTAGGCTTAATTATATTGATAGCACAACACATTTAATATT
>MKEJ01026141.1:0-13172 GCA_001753735.1 Embelia ribes
TTTGAATGCAATGAAATTTGTTTCGTGTACAAAGTTTCTCCTTTAAGAACTAAGAGACAACAAATGGGATGAGTTTCTTGACAAGATAAAATCATTTTGCAAAGCCCGAAACTTAGATGTTCCGAGCATAAGTGATCATTATGGTAAAAACTCGTAATAATCAAGATAATTTTACTATTGAGAATCATTATCGAGTAGATACCTTTTATACTGCTATAGATACTCAAATTAAAGGAATAGATAGACACTTTAATGAAAAGGCAATGGAGTTTCTTACTCTTAGTTCATCCATTATTGTTAAAAGCTTTAGGCGTCCTGAAGGCGCCAAGACTCCCTATCGCCTGAGGTACTAGGCACCAGCTAAGGCGCTCGCCCAAGTGAAGCAAAGAGCTAATTAGTTTTTCAACAAAATTGTACAATCTTATCAAATTCTTAACATCATTTTGTCTATTTTGAGGTATAGAATTTTGTTATATTGTTCGGAGTTGGTGGTAACTTCTTGATATGTTAGACGTAGCCCTATTTATGTTGTTTATATTAGTGAGTGCGTGACAATTATAATATGTTATATCATACAAATTAAATATATACAAATATAGAACAAATAAATAGAAAAATAGAATGATGTAAGTGAGACGTTCGCCTTAGCACCTCAGGCATTAGTGGCTTAGTTGAAGGCGCTTACCTATGCGCGTCTTAGTAACGTGGCTCGCCTAGAGCAGTATGAGGTATCTTGGCCTTGCCTTACTTTGCTTGATAGCCTAGGCGAGCACCTAAAAAGCTTTTAATAGCATTAAGTTCATCTTTGAATCCTCAAGACACATCTCCAACTTTTAAGATTGACGATATTTGTGAATTCGTCCATAAATGTTATGTTGATGACTTTACATCATTTGAGAATGTGAAGCTACGGGTTGAGCTTGAACATTATGAGTATAATGTAGTTTCCCATCAGGACTACAAGAAGTTATCATCTATTTATGAGTTATGTCAGTGGTTGGTGCAATTTGAAGAATCTATAAAATATGGACTTGTTTATAGAGTTATTGTTTGTTTATAGAGTTATTGTGTATGTGCTTACCCTTCCGGTTTTCACTGCCACTACGGAAAAAACATTTTCTGACATTAATCTTATTAAGACGAGTCTCCGAAACAAAATGGAGGATGATTTTCTCCAAGACGCAATGCTTGTGTATATTGAAAAAAGGATCGCTAAAAAGTTTACCACATATTCAATCATTAATGATTTTGAGAAAAAGAAGGATCGCCGAGTTCCATTTTCATAGACCGAGCTAAAATGTAACAAAATACTAGTGTTTTGTAACTCAATGGCTTGCTTATTTTGTGATTATCTTCTAAAGATATTTTGCAAGACTTGAATGTATTGGAATGTTATATGCCGGATTTATTTTCATATCAATATAGATGATATTGAAAATTAATTTTTGATGGTATAAATTTTTTATGACATTACAGCCACCCTATTTTCCATTCCTGGGTACGTCCCTGAAATGGTGTTTAAGATCGCATCTAACGTGATTGCCAAAATTTATTTGCATGGACCCGCATGAGAATTTATGATTCACAATACATTACTAAAAAAGCAATCCCATTACTAAAAGCTCAATTTATTTGATCATACTCGTTGTTCCACTAAACATCATATTTGCTTATAAATAGCTCTCTCTCCGCTTGAGGGGATGCACCATACTCATCTCTCTCAGTATTTTAATCAATATATATTTTGCTTATTTCCCTCCCATTTTCCCATCAATGGCTTCAAACCAAACAATTCTCAACAATGACACAAAAGTTACACTCCCAATACATGATGTGGAAGGCCAAAATCCCCTCGAGCCCAAGGAAAATATGTTATTTGACTACTCCAAACGCTCCCAATGGCTACGTGCGGCTGTGCTAGGTGCAAACGACGGTCTAGTCTCAACCGCTTCTCTAATGATGGGAGTTGGAGCTGTTAAACAAGACATTAAGGTAATGATACTAACTGGTTTTGCGGGTTTAGTTGCCGGTGCTTGTAGCATGGCCATTGGAGAGTTTGTGTCCGTTTACTCCCAACTCGACACAGAACTTGCTCAAATGAAAAGGGAGAGGACAAGGGCCGGAAGCGAAGGAGAGAACAAAGAGGAGAGAGAAGGGTTGCCAAATCCGGTCCAAGCCGCAGCTGCCTCGGCCCTTGCATTTTCCTTAGGTGCAATGGTGCCTTTATTGGGGGCTTCATTTATAAGGGATTATAAGGCAAGACTAGGGGTGGTGATTGGGGCAGTGACCTTGGCCTTAGTGGTGTTTGGGTGGTTAGGGGCTATATTGGGGAGGACCCCACCAGTTAGGGCTACGATTAGGGTCTTGCTCGGAGGGTGGCTCGCAATGGTCATAACTTTTGGATTGACAAAGCTTATTGGATCAAGTGGACTCTAAGATACAAACCTGGGGGGCTGCCTGGTACAGCCTGCTACCCTAAACCTACACACTACGTATTTTGGCAACACGTTAGAAAGTCTGCATTGTGCAGATTTGGCAAGTGCAAATTTAGGACACAGTGCTTCCTAAATGCAGCCCTATTCTTACCGGATTCATTCGCAGCTGATCAAGTGAAGAAGTAGCGTATCCTCTTCTCATAGTCACACATTCTGGTTATGTTTTCTGCTACTATAGTAGTTGAGCATGAAATCCATGACTCTTCTCAAATGTTTAGGAACACCATAGCTCTATTACAACTGTTTTTTCCTACTAGTTTTTTTGTGTTGTGTTGTTGCTCCCCCTAGGGGGTTTCTTTGTTTAGTTAAAAATTATAACTAAGTATACTTTTTCTTTTATCCTTTCTTTGATATTGATATTGTGAATGGTAACTTATGTAGCATTCATATAGTAGCTATATTAGAATGTAATTCTTGGTTAAGAATTACAACTTACGTACCACTTCTGGACCAATACATATACGTGAAAAATTTTAAAAATAAATAAAGCTTCAGCAATGGCAATTACCCATTCTTGAGACACTTAATGTTTGGGATAAGACCTTGGCATATGAAAATCAAAGATAAAGGATGGTAGTTCTTTTAACAAAAACGGATGCAATTCTCTCTCTTTCTTGTTACTTTTACTTCCAAGAAATCCTTGCCGAAGCTACCCTTAGTGAAAGAGTGAGCAGTGAACTTATAGGTGTTAGAGCCTCAGGGTATGCTTAGTTAAATGCTGAAGTAAAGCTGGAGAAAAAACCTGAAGAAGAAAATCAATAAAGCTCGAGCTCAAACTAGTTACACCCTACCCACATATATTGTCAAATGCTGGACGAAGAGCGTAAGATTAAATGAGTGACGAAATCCAATTTTTGCATTTACAAGGCGAATCCCGGCCACACTTGACAATACTGTAAGATGATCCAGTTGTATATAGAGTGGCTGGAGCCTAGGCACCACCATAACAACTAAGTGCAAAATTTAACTGCGAATAACTGCAAGGTTACTGTTACATGAAATTAAAAGGGAAACAAATCAAACATTAAACAAAGAGGATATTTAAAGATTGCTCCACATATAAGAAAAATTCCTATGTAAACGATACTAAACCAACAAGTTATTCTGAACAGCTATTTCAACATATCTCAGAATTTACATTGCTAAAAATTGCCCTTGCCCCAGGGGAAAAAAAACATTATCGGCATTAGATCGACAGATAAATAGAAGCCCGAGTATTTTAAATCCGACCTGAGTTATATCTTGAAGAGAACTTTCAGTTTCTTAATCAACGTCCACTCATCATTAGGCACTTCATCTTGCATTCAATTACATTGACATAAAAAATCATCAGATGTTGCAATTAGTATTACCAGCTATTAGGTTTGGTTTTAAAAGAGTAACATAAGGCCATGGACTATAAAGTATTTTCATATTACTTATGTAAAAAAGCTACAAACTTTAGTGAAATTAAGATGTCAAATGTTGAAATTGCTGAACTCAGGAAATCGCATCAAAACATCATGTATAAACTATAAACAGGGTGAAAAGAGAGAAAAATTTGTGAGAATGTAAATAAAAAAAAAAAAAAAACTGTTAAAAGGAAACAAGAAACACTTCCGAATTATTACTGTGAAATCTCATGTGCATTCACCTTTCACATCATTTCACCATTTATCGATTTTCTAACTATAATCTATCTGAAATTATTTGAATGTGGAAAATCACACTGACAAATTCAATTTTCCTGTTTAGTACCACCTATCATCTTGTTTTCCTCCCAAATCCCAATGAGAGTTTTCAAATAGTTGGTATCATATCATATCCAAAAACATTAATTCAGAATCTCAAATTCTCAACTACCTTAATCGCTCACATTAGAATTTGTTTTCTTGGGTTTTTTGCTGAAATTATTTGAATGTAAAAGCTCAAGGTGATATATTCACATTTCAGCGAAGTATTTAAGTTACCTCTGCAATGAAAATTCTTCGATACTTGGCATTATCAGAGATGCTTACTTCACAGTATTTACAAGCAACAAAAATATTTTTAGGTATTTCTATTGGATGGTTAGTCAAATCCTACAAAATCATTATGCGATTTAATGACTAAAAATTTCATAGGCCCCTCCCTAGTAATTTTGTGCAAAATCTTGATTTCAACAGCCAAGGCAGCAAATAATATCATTAAACGAAGTGAAATACCACGAGGATAACTGAACTCAGCCTACCCGATAATAAGCTCTGAGCACATCAATTGACCTCCTAGAAATACGGCTTACGAACTCATCTTCTTCTCTATAATGCCGGCCAAACTTCTTTTTCTGTTCCTGGGTACAAATAATCTGCACAAGAAAGGCAGAGTATTACCCTTGACTTTATTAGAAACTGAGATAAGATTAAGATATGAATGATATTTTGATAGAAATGCTAAGCAAATGCAAAGCAGTGTTTGAGAGGAATCTCTCTATGCTTTTTGTGTAATAAAATACGAAGTAATGCAGCCTTTAAATAGGCTTTACAATGACTTAAAAAAACAGCTTCTAAAAGTACTCAACTAATCTGATAAGAAGTGCTCACAGTTAGCACCAAATTAGGAAAGAAAACAGCAACAAACTTAAACAACATTGACCTGTTACAGGTTTTATTTAACAGAAAAATAAAACAGCAAATATTAACCACAAATAAATGAAGCAAATATCACCCATTTCAACACTCCTTGATGTTTGCTTCTGAAATTCCCAATTTTTCTTCGAAGAAGTCCAATTTCACTCTAGCAAGTCCTTTGGTCATTATATCAGCCTGTTGTTCATCGGTAGGACAGTAATGAACTTTGATCGATCCTTCTTTCTCAAATTCTCTAATAGAGTGAAACTTGACTTTGATGTGTTTGGTTCTTTTATGTTGAACTGGGCTTTCAACAATTGCAATTGCAGACTTATTATTACAATAAAGCTCAATGACTAAGCTTTCTTTTTAACCCAAGTCTGCAAGTAATTTCTATAGCCAAATAGCTTGGTTTGCAGCTGCAGAGAGGGCAATGTACTCAGCTTCAGCAGTTGACTAAGCTACAACTTTCTGCTTCTTTGCATTCCAACAAATAGCTCTACTTCCCAAGTTAAACACATAGCCTGAAATGCTCATCATGTCATCTTCACAACGTACCCAATCACTGATAGCAAAACCTTGAAGTGTCATAGAACTTGTTCTTTTGTACCACAATCCTTCCTTTGCAGTGCCTTTCAAATATCTCATAACTCTCTTGCCAATAGTCAAGTGAGCACTTGCAGGAGAACTCATATGTCTTGAAAGTAATCCGACAGAAAATATAAGATCTGGCCTAGTGGCAATTAGATACAGCAAACTGCCCATAAGGCTCCCGTACATTGATGGTTCTTCAATAGGTACACCTGTGTCCTTAGAAATTTTGTCATTTAAAACCAGAGGAGTAGACTTCTTTGCAAGAGTCAAGTTTGAACCTTCTTAGGATGTCCGGTGCATATTTTTTCTGAGAAATATATACACCCAGACTGCACTGTTGGATTTCAATGCCTAGGAAGTATTTCATGAGTCCAAGATCAGACATTTCAAATACACTTTCCATTTCTTGCTTGAGCTTATTCACACTGAACTCATTGCTTCCTGTCACTAACATATCATCAACATATAGTGAGACAACAAGTTGCAAACCATTGCTACTTTGTTTCGAATATAATATAGATTCATTCTTGCTCCTCCTAAAACCAAGCTGCAATAAGTGAATCAATTTTGCTATACCAAGCCCTTGGTGCTTGTTTCAAACCATATAAAGCCTTTGGGTAATTTATACACTTTATTTTCACTCCCTGTTATCACAATCCTTCAGGTTGCTCAACATAAATATCTTCCACAATAGTACCATTTAGAAATGCTGATTTAACATCCAAATGAAAGACTTTCCACCTTAGTTGATCAACTACTGCAAGTAACAATCTAATTGTATCATGCCTAGCAACTGGAGCAAATATGGAAGTATAATCAATACCTAGAATTTGAAAGTATCCCTTGACCACAAGTCTAGCTTTGTGCTTAAATACTGACCCATTAGGATTTAACTTAACTCTGTATATCCATTCGACTCCAATAGCCTTTTTGTCTTGTGGCAAATTTGCAAGCTCCCATGTTTTATTTTTTTCAATGGCACTTATTTCTGCTTTCAAAGCCTCAAACCATTATTGATGGTCAGCTGCTTCTCGGTAAGTAGTGGGTTCTGCATCTGTCAAATTACACATCTCATAAATCTCAGATAGTGACTTTGTTTTTAGAACATGAGTGTAAGAAACTTTCCTTGTGCCTTGTAGAGTTTTCACTGAAATTGTACCTTTGCCTTGTACTATGATTGTGTCACCATTGCCTAGCTTTACTTTAGATTGTGTTATCCTGTCAATTGATGTAAAATTTGTCAAGTGATTGATCATATGGCTTGTGCATCCACTGTCAATTAGCCAAATGGACTTAATACAATTTTGAGTCTATGACACAACAAATAAGTATTTTGCATCTCCAGTCTCTTCTTCAATAGCATTTGCATGCTTTGCTGAGACTGTTTTTTCTCGAGTCTGCAAAACTTTTCACTATGTCCAATCTTATTATAGAAATTGCATGTGTAAATAGGCTGATCCTCAAACCAACAATCCTCTTTGGTATGATTGGATTTTTTACAGAAAGAACAAGGAGGAAAATTACCTTTCTTAGGCAACAATTCTGGTTTACCTTTGAAAGTTTTCTTGTCTTTCTGAGTTCTAAAATTTTTGCCCTTTTGATTTGCCTGAAAAACTCCCCCTGTAACTTCTTCATTTCTCATTGTTGTTCTTTGTTCTTGAGTATGCAATTTGCCCGTAAGCTCTACAACTAAGAAGGTCTGCAAATCACAAGACTCAATTGCAGAAATTTTGAATTCAAACATCTATGATAAGGAGACCATTATTTTCTCCACTACCTTTTGATCTGAAAAAACTTCACAAAGCAACTTAATTTGGTTTACAGTACCCATCATTCTACCACTATACTCTTTGACAATCTCATTGTCTTTCTTCATCAGTTCAAAATCTCTTTTAAGAGTGAGCAAATTAACAACCTTTACTCTGTTATTGCCCTCAAACTCTCCCTGAAGCTTGTCCCAGACTTGCTTAGGAGTTTAAGTTCATAATTCTTGTGAAATTTTGAATAACAATTCCAGCATGTACACTAGTAATTGCTCTATCCTTCTTTAGCTTTTCATCATCATGAGCCTTGATTTATGCAAAAGTTAGATTGGCTCAAGCTCCTCCTCAGACTCAATCACACTCCATAACCCTTGTGATCTCAAATAAAACTTCATCTTGACAGACCAAATGTGGTAGTGTTTTCCATGAAAGATTGGAATCATGAATGAACCACTAGTTGAGGCAGACACTGTTAGTCTCACTTAATTTATACCTCACAGTCGCTCAAGAATTTTGGCTCTTATACCACTGCAAGAAATTGAAAAATAAGGCTCAAAGAAATTGCAAGTAGAGCTCAAAGAAACTGCAGGAAGCTTAGAGAAACTCTCTGTGATCTTTTTGTATATATGAAATATGAAGTAATGCAGCCTTTAATAAGCTTTACAATGACTTAAAAAAACAGATTCTAAACAGTACACAACTAAGTTGATAAGAAGTGCTTCACAAGTTAGCACACAATTAGGAAAGAAAAACAGCAACTAACAACTTTGTCTCAGCCATCTGAGCATTTTCCTAACAGAAATAAGACCATAAAACATTAAATAAATAAGTAAAGATCAAATACTGAAGTAAATATCACTCAATTTAACAAATGATGCATGCGGAGTAGGGCAAAATTATGAATAATCATGAGATGTATCGATCTTGCTGCTCTTGAAGAAGTCTTGCCGATGACTTAGCATTTAGGTACAGACTATTCACTTCCTCTAAATCCGCCTGCAAATATTAGGAACGGACATAAGAACAAAAGTGTATGTTTTGAGTAACAAGAATTCGCTTTATCAATTTTAGAAGTACACATGCAATAGATCTTCACACATACCTTGCATATACCGTCTCTACCATTCATTTTGGCGACAACACTTGCTGGAGATAAAAGCTGAACTGCATGCCTGGGAAAAAAAAAACGAACTTCAGTCAGCTATTGGTGATGAAATGCAGTAAACAGGAACCACAACAAACCTAAATTCCTGTCTAGATGACAGCTCTTTTAGGAGATGGAAAGTCGACACAATAGCTTTTCTAAAGCTGGGTGAAAAGCTGTCACGTAGCAAGGTGGATGTCATTTCAGTGAACTGAGCTTATTTGCTTTCCAATTAAAAACATGGGTATTAGCTAAATTTTATACAGGACATGTCAACCTGCATTTTTCAAGATACCGTCCAAGATATAAGCATTACCCCCAAACACATCAAATATGAGCTAAAGAAGCCAAGCTTTCAAAGCTTCTAGCTCTCCAGTTTATTTACCAGAAAAGTATGATTCTACATCATATGCAATCAAACGCGCAATGCTACATCACAAGTCTCAGCCAGCAGCAATATAAGTAGGGTTTTAAGTTGGAGCGCAACACATAGAGGTAATGGATAAAAAGTAGTATCACCATTAAGGTGAGGAAAGCTGTAGAAAACCCGTGTGACTAAAATAAATGTAAAGCAAAAAAACCTTAGGGATGCTTGTTGTCCAATCTCTCCAAGGAAAGCCAAGCTCTCTTCATCCACAACCAGTTCCTCCACCTGTGCACGAATGGCTAATATCTGGCCAAGCATCAATTAATTTTCTATCAGATTCAAAAAAATGACATTACATGCTTCAGCACTAACATAGGTTTTAGATTGAGAAAAATACTCGTATACAGAGGTTGAACCTGAATCATTTCCGCTGGACCATATGTTTCTGTTCGAATGATAACCAGACGGTCTAGCAAGTCAACAGGAATTCCATGAGGGCTAGTCATATCAGTACCTCTGTAAGCACAACATTCTAAAATCAAAATACAAGACAATCATATTCAGTGAAGCAGAGATAAAGATGATCAGCAATTCACAGGGACCCAAAATACTTCATATCTGGCCTCTCACATGAGCATGTAATGAAAGTTACCAATCTACCTAGGATGCTTTGGGTGCTTCATTTTGCTTGATATATTCAATTATAATAAAGACTAAGACTAATGACATAAAGGACTAGGCAACTCAAATGATTAATCAACAGAACCAGAATGGATGATGAATATAGCTAATTCAAGTATTATTACAATTTTGACAATATCAATAAGTTCAAAAAAATTTGGCAGGTTCTAAATCATATAGTTGCATACATTCTAGATATCATTTGTGAAATGAATGCACCAACACCTTAAAGTTTTTGAAGTTCTGATTTGTGCATTACTAGAGATACATACCTTACATTGCATATACCTCTATTTGTGGCAAATATTACTATGGGGGATAGGGAGCTCTCCAAAGCACGGTTCAAATATGAAAAGCATTCCATATCCAGCATATGTACCTGCCATTGGAGTTTTAAAAATCAGCAAGGCATGGAACCACTGTCAATGCATTATTAGTTATGAAATGAGATGAATGACAAAAAACACCTCATCAATAAATAGCACGCCGGGTACGAGCTCCGCCACCCCTTCATCAATATAACGGTTAACAACCTGCACTCAGCAAAACATTTCAGAAAAGTCTTCCTCTTCAACAGAAAATTGTATAATATGAATAGTAGTACAAGGACCATAAGAAGTAAGAAGTACCTTGTTAATCTCCTGTCTTAGTTTATCAGTAATTTCAGTCTTCCTGGGCTTCATCATCTGATTCATAAGGGACAGAATATCCTGTCCACCTTGGGGTCGTGCATTTGCAGCATCCAAATCATGCAGTGTAACATCCTATTATTCCAAAATCAATTAACCAGCCAAATGATAAATATTAAAGAAAACAAAAAAGTTGCAATACTAAGAAGCTGTAGAAATCAAATCAACTGTCTCACTATACATCAAGACAAGATGATGACTCACATAAAACAAAGAAGAAATATGAAGACAAACCTGAACTACTTCTTTCTTTTTGTGAACCTCTCCTTAAGGAAGAGGAACATACTCTTCTGCCTCGAGATCAAATTCTGTCGCGAAAGTATCACTCCTCCCCACCCTTTTCACTGCACCACTGTTGGCTTCGATGTATATCACATCCCCCACAGCTACCTGCAGATTGGTTATAATGAATTTAGAAATCGATTATGGAGATTGATAAGCAAAAGAAAGACATCATGTCGCAAGCCAAATTCATTACACCACATATGGACTCCAACAGTACAATCCAAAACCACAAACAAAATTTGTTTGAAATTCATAAAGCATGCTTAATAACTTCTTTATGAAAACAAATACAAAAACATAAAAAATCCGAAGGTCTCACCTTTTCCTTAATCAAGGCATCATATATCATGGGGTCCAACTTCAGTTGCTTAGTTCCTTTGACGGTTTTCAACCCAATAATTACATGGCTTATGGCTTTCCCGTATCCACCTGTCACGCTCTCTGTTTCTTCAGGTGAAAGCTCAGTCACCTAGATAATAATATATGACAAGTAGACCAAACAATTATGCAGATCACAAGCTAAAAAAAATATGCAACCTTTTGATGAATAAACTATCTACAGAGACAAGTAGTGCAACTCACCTCTCCCTCGTAAACTTCTTTGCTTTCTTTAATGCGTAGACCAATTGCACGTCTGAAATTCTCCATCAGAACCTCAGTTTTCTTCACTTCCGAAGAATAAACTTCAGAGCCAACCATAGGGCAAAATGGAACCTAAAAGACAAGAAATTAGAATGAGTTAGCTAACAGCAACAAGAACCCAATAGACAAAAATGCCATTCACAAAAATTAAGAAAATAAAACGATGACTAGCATGAGGAGCGACAGTAGCATTACCTTACTACCGAGCTCCTGGGATATGCCAAGGGCAAGGGCAGTCTTTCCAGTTCCGGGGGGCCCAGCAAGTAGAAGGGCCCGGCCAGCCATTTTCTTTTGCCGAATCATGTCTACTACGAGCCCACCAGCTTCTCTAGCTGCAGCCTGGCCCACAAAGCCCGCAGCCAAAGGTATCGCCTTTCCATTTGCCTGCAATGAAGTCATTAAAATCAAATTAAAGAAACTACCGCTACGATTGAGACTCACATTATTATTGGAACCTCCAGGACATTTCCTTAGTTTTCCAAAACAAGAAAAGCAAGAAATACATCATTTACACTTGCATATTTTTCAGAAATATAGGATAAGTAAATCTCTCGAAACCTTGGAACTTTTTGGGTCCTTCAACTCACATTCATTTCTCAAAGTGCATAATAGAGCATTGACACAAGTCTTTCCATATCCCTTGGTTCCTCTCATTTAATTTCTTTCTAGTCATAAGCGGGTACCACAATCTTTCTGTTTCAAGAAATATATTGAAAAATGCTACTGAAGATTTGGATGGAGAAATCTCACATTCACACTTTCTTTATAAAAACTTAATTATCTTCACCAATACTATAAAACCCTAATGCGCCATACAAAAATATACTTCATATATATTTGTCATATATATATATATATATATTAGAAACTGTTTAATGATTGCCGTGCAGCTTTTCTGAAATATTGATTTCCGTGTGAAAAATGGCTCTCTAGAAGTCAAATTTAGAAATTAAATAGGATAGAATGGTGTGAATGCTCTTAAGAAGCAGAACATAAAATAATAATTCCATAAATTTCAACCAGCAACCAATTTTATCTATTCATAGCATCTTCATACTTCAATCTAAACTATCTCGAGGAATATCATGGTATAGCATCATAAAGATAGTACTTTTCACACTTACCAGTACTCCCCTGTCCATAAATAATAGAGTTAGCTTGACCAGCATGTAGTTTTAGGTACTTTCAAATTTAAATTTGAAATGAATGTTAATTACCAAGTGCGCCCCTATATATATTTCGCTTACTCTTATTTTTAATAATTAGGAACAGCAATAGTATATATTTTTTTTCTAATGATTGAACTTTCCTAAAAATGAACACCACATTAATTTTGGACAACCCAAAATAGAAATCAATCCAATTATTTGTGGCCGGACGGAGTATAAAATTTCTTCCATTCACTACACCACACCTTATAAAAATTCAAGGGTGCAAATAGAACAACTAAAAACTTGCAACTGAATCATTATCAAATAAACAGAATAAATTAGACAAAAACCCTAAACCCTAAACACAAAATGCTAAAATATTAACAGAAACTCCTGCCACAGTCGGGGGAAGAGAGAGAGAGAGAGAGAGAGAAGCAGGGGAGAGAGTAGATGATGAATATACCTGAAGGCCAAGGCCTTTGATGTGAGTGTGGGTAGCTATCCTCTGCTTCTTCGTTTGCGATTGTACCTCTTCGATCTTCATCCCCCCTTCTCTCTCTCTCTCTCTATATATATATATACTCTAGGGTTTTATGGAGAGCTTCTGTATGTAGCAGCTGGGGGCGTTTGGGAGACGAAAAGATGAAAGAGAGGGAAAGAGACTGACCCTTAACTAGCAAGAGGTGTATATAAGTAGTGTATATTTGATTGGGATTTCAAACTATTTTAGTAGTTCTTTTTATGATGAAAAAGTTTTATGATATTGAATTAAGTGT
>MKEJ01026161.1:0-28003 GCA_001753735.1 Embelia ribes
AAAAAATAAGGGTAAAATGGTAATTTTGATAGGGGGAATGGTGGGACCCTAAGGGGGGTGTATGAAGGGAGGGGGGCGGGAAAAGCCCCTCCCAATAAATAAAGAGATATCACATTGAAACAAGAGTAAAAAGACTGGAGAAAATAACCTTTACCCGAAGGATAAAGGACATCTGTTTGGAAGGTACTTATCTTATAAAAAAAAATTAATAAATAAAAAATTAATAATAATAATAATAATAGTAATAATAATAATAATAATAATAATAATAAATGTCCATGGATTGATTGAGTTGGAGTCAAGATCATCTGTCAATTTTGTTGTGCGCCCTTATGCGTCTATTAGTATTATTTTGTTCCAAAATTATAAATAATTTAATTTATGATGTGTAAAATGAGTTTTTATACTATTACATATCTTTTAAGTTTAAAAGCACAATAACTAAGTATTGTTATTAGATAATTCTCTATATTTTAAACTCTTGTTCCGTTGAGTATCGAAATGGAAATTGAATGTTATATTTTTTTTTATAAAAATGTAAGATTTCTTATTTGGAGTTTGTGGAATATTATTCGGAGTAATTTTACATGTTGCAAGTTAATTTGTTAAAATTCTTGGAATAAAAAATACTAAGAAGAATAGAATAGGACGCAATAATGCATTCTCACCGGTCTTTCCTATTTAATTTTTTTATCTTACTTTCTAAACACACATTTGTCTAACTAAAAATTTACATTTTAGAAATTAACCATATTGGTCTAATATAATAAAATAGAAAAATATGTCTCCCCGAGTTTTAACTAGGGTTCTACATTTTTTGTGAATAAAAAATTTAATTTTAAATAGAGAAATCATGAATAGTAGATTTTTGCATTGAGAAATCTATTGTAATATTTCTAAAAAAAAATTAGAAACTGAGAAATATAAAAATACTTATGTGGAGCATTTCTCATCTTTGATTTCTCAAATAAAAAAATAAAAAATGAATAAAAATTCAAATAGAGAAACTTCTGCGAATGAAATCAAAGATGAGAAATCTTTTAAATAGAAATATTATTCAGCATGACGATAACACGAGTGTTGTCACCAAATAACGGTGAGGCTAATATTCTTAAGGTATCACCACATGTACTGAAATACAATTCAAAACACAACGAAATTTTATTCAAAAAACATAATTCTTCTCCTATGTTACTAATGTAAATAGAACATTATCTATCATATAAGTGCCATTATTTTTTACTTATTGTTATTTTTTTTTTTTGGTTAAGAACATAGATTTGCGAGTCTTTTTTTTAGATTTTTTCAACCCTTTGATGCTTCCAATTTAACACATTCTTTTATTGATTGAACGCCAGATTCTGTTAAAATGATTATAGAATAAAAGAAAAAAGCTCATGGGAATGTAACAAAATCCTTATCCATTTGTCCTTTCCTGTCCCAGGACTTGCATAAAAAGGTTCGCTAGAGATCAGATATGCGACACAAAATACGCTCTACCCAGCAACTCTTGCGCATAATTGCTATGAGATTAATATTATAGTTGCACATAATTTTGTTAATCAATAAACCATCAACATAATTATCATTTTCATCTAATCTTCTTTCCCTACGCATCTATTTCCATCGTCAAGTATTTGCCCAATGGAACTTCTAACCGAACAAATGGAGAACTTTCAAAACTCTAAACCATGCAGATAGGGTAATTATGTTTGAAAGTTTTTTCGCTCGTGGCTCAACACTTGACAGATCTGTATGCAAAATTCTTGTCAGTAGGATGGTATCATAACTCTTGTTCAACGGATTGTTGCATTAGAAAGGGCCTTTTTTGAGAATGTACATAAATCAGCAACTGGTCTCCTCCGGCAATGGCTATAGGATCCAGCCTCGAGTCATCAGTGGCAATACACGAGACACCAGCACCTGATATTATAAGGAGAAGTTGTCGAAAGACAAGACATTATTAGACTTCAACATATTTTTAGAACTTTTAATTACGCTTCTAGAAGAGTTTTACGCATTCCAAATTGATCAGCACAAAGAGATGACACATTGGTATTCTCAACATTCAAGGCTGATAGAGCAATAGACACGATGCATTTGATATAAGACGAGTTACTAATCACGGTACAGCTTCGGAGATACCTTGAAAATGATGCAGATCACAAAGCTTAGTCCCTGTAGACAAATCCCACATGTAAACAACTCCATTGTTTGTTCCGATGATTCCATTGCCAGTTGATGAACCAACAACTGCTGCCCTGCAAATTGAGTCTCTTCAGTCTTGGAATTTATTTACACCTAACTAACAAGATCTCATATATTAATCACATCAAGTAAAACATACAAATATTGGAAAAAACAAAAATGCTATGAAAAAATGAATATTTCTAAATAAATTATTGTAATATAAAACTTGAATCACCTGTGGTCCAATGCACTTCCCAAGATCACCCTATTTTCCACCAGTAAAGCCAACCTCCAAAGTCCGACAGTGTTCATCTTATGATCACTTGATTGGAGTATGAGTTGATTGTCAGAATTGCAGATCGTTGAAATTAGAATCCAAATAGCAGCATCATGCCCCTGCACTGGATTAAACGTTTGGTCCTCATCTTGCTTTGACAATGATTTTTTTATCAAAGCCATGATTTCAGTAATTTGTTCCTTCTCTTGACTACGAGACTTGGTGAAAATGGAGTCTTTTCTTTGCCATCTGAACAGACTGATTGGCAGGAAGTGAAAAACTGAGGTACTTGGTGAAGAAAACCTTGCAACAAATATGCGTTTGCATATATCCCTGCAATAAAAATCTCCCTTGAATCAATATGACAATTTCAGGACCCTGCTTACAATAAAGAAATTCACATAATTACATTGAAGAAATTTATTTCCAACTACTTTTTTCTGTGACAAATTCTTGTGCCAATGTAGCATTAGAGATGGAAAACTAAAACCATAAACCCTCTGAGGGAGGAGCAAGTTTGACCTTAGGAATGAGGCAAAATTTATGTAGGGAGAAATACACAGCCACATATACGGAAAGTTAAAACACAAAATGGAAGCACTTTTAACATATAAAAATGTGCATACCATAGACCGAATTCCCCAAAACCGTTATGACCAAGAACAAGAGCAGCATTGTTTGGAATTCTTTTCAACTCTACTATGCAGGGAAATATGCAGTCGGAAGTAGACAAGTCACATTCCTCTATCAGAGCACTGCGACAAGCAAATTAAAATGCAATCAGCTATTCAACAAATTGATAAAAGTAAAAGAGGAAGCCAACATAAATACTGTCAACAAAAATCAACGAACTTGCTAGAAAAGATACATTACGAGAAAAGACATTTCCAAAATGAGATTCACTACATTGTAAGTCTAACTAAATCACATATGCCATGGATTTAAATTGACTAAGTGCCACAACTCCAATTAGTATAAGAACACAGATGAAGAGTCCCCCTGATCTTTCTTTTAAGAAGCATTAAAATTTGAATGTTAGATCATAAAATTTGGAGGATCTGTTGTGCAATTAAAAGCGGTATATTTGGAAGGACCTTGAAAATTCCACGAAAGAAAGCATAGATGGCAATGGTTACAACTTTGAAGAGCAAGGAGGTAGCACTGTAGCATAAGAAAAACCAACGATCTTGATTACCTCCATGTTGAGTTCATGACCCATAGATGCAGTATCCCACTCTCTTGAACACCAATAAGATAGATAGGCTCACAAACTAATATACAGTGCACAGTTTCAGCTGTTATTAACTTCAGCACAACTGATACGAAACCTCGCTTTACTTGTACAACCTTTAATCCGGTATTTTCACTGAAACTGGATATGCAGGCTGAGCACAGACACTGGAAATCTCCTTCCCTGAAAACGTGGAACAGATATTACACTTTAAGTTGCCGATGAACTATTCAGAGAAAGGGAACAAAACAAACAAAATCCAACCTGCAGGAAGGAGCTTTTACACTGTTCAAATGAACAAGGGAGTGTCCATCAGGAGTGAGTTGCAAACAAGTTCCATCTATTGAAATCTGGGAGAACAGACAAACAGGTCACAAAAAATATCAGGCACCACCAGGGATGGAAGATACAAAAGCTTGAAGGGTATAGAACTTACGTCTCTTCCGAACGCATCTCTTGAAAATGGTAAGAGTAAAGTTGTATGGCCAATAAAAGAAGGGGATCCTAACATTTGTTCTTTCATTGATAATTTGTACATAAACAGCTTTCTGTCTTGGTCAACCGAAGCACCGCATAGGACACAGATACAAACCTCTTCCTCATTTGTGCTTAATAACACCAAAGAAATAGGGAAAGGGTGGACATAGCATCCCACTAAATGAAAATTTGCTGGGTTATCAGAATGCCCTGTTTTCGTCTGGGGCTTTAACAATTGACCTTCTGCTGCTTCCCTAGCAAATCTACTGGAACTTGTCGCCGGTTTCTCTTTTGATACATTTTTCTCATCAATATGATTGGGGTGCCTTGGTGACTCATTGCCAACACAATCTCCAGATTTTCCCAAGCATGAAGTAAGTGGATCTAGAAGGTCTGTTTTTATTTTGTTATTCAAGGGACAACGAAATGCTAGATGTTTAGATACAGGATCTATTTTACCAGCTACAACAGAATCTAATGAGCTAACCGAATGAGAATCTGAAGGTAGAATAAGTTTTGAGGAAGCATATGTTTGCAATGCAAAATCATCAGTAGAGCTTCTGCAAATTATACTTTCTGAGAGAGGCCCTTCGCCTTGTCTTATTGAAGTAGCAGCATTTGGATTTTCAGTTGAGGAAGAATTTCCAGTAAGTCCTGATGTTTTAACACAGATTTCTTTGTGCAAATCTTCTGTTGAGATCACCGTGCCAGCTGAGTTCTGATCAGTTGCTCCTACAGACATTAGATTAGATTTTATCTGAATGCCATCTTTTTAGCTAAACTTCTCTTGGACGTATAATAAACTAGATGTCAAACTATAATAACTTTTGTACTTCCTAAATTATATTTCAAATAACTCTTCTTGAACTTCAAAAAATTAATCATATAAGTACATCTCAAATTTTGAAGCAGAAATTGGAAGTGTTAAGGAGAAAGGGCCATACAACATACCTTCATTATGCTTGAATGAGGCTTTGTCAAGAAAACTGCTACCATTGTGACAACCTGCTCGCAATTTGTGGGGCATGTTTCTGTTGTCATCAATGGTAGCTAAATCGGCTTGAGGAACATCAGAACAAGCTTCATCATTGATAAAACTATCAGGAACAACTGTAGTTTCGTGCCCAGAAGTGAAGACATCCAAACGTTGATCTGAATTTGGAAGTACAAGGTTGCCTATTTCTTCCATGTCTAAGAGGGGATTCGTAGCATGCTCTCCTTCTGCATGGTCAGCAAAAGAGAATAGAGAAATTAGAAACAAAATTACAAGAGATTACAACCTGTACTACAATGCCTTGAGTTTGGGTGTCTGTGCGACAGTAATCTGCAATCTATCCATGATCCTACTCAGGATAATGTAACCTACTTATTATCTACGGTTGTGGTGTCAAAACAAAAGGATATGTCTTTACAACAAACCAAGATATGTTCATGCTCACAAAATAAAACCGTTGTCACTTGTTGGACAATAGCATGGGAAGCATGTCCGGATAGCTATTAATTACATTGGATTTAGACACAGAGATATCCTATACCGTGATCTTTTCTCACCTGTAGGGTACTTCCCATTTAAGAAAGGCTTGAGCAGTATAGATCACAACTGAATATTTTAGTTTAGATGCATAAAAAACCAACTATTTTAGATAATAGACAGGCAACAGATTTGCATATTATACTTTACCAGGAGAAAAACATTCCCGATGGTCATTTCCATTATTTTCTCTCTGGATTTGCTCTCTACCAGTAGAATTTTCAGGAGGTTTCGCAACTCTCCTTTTCTTCCTTGAGAATGTTTTCAGCAGTGAAGGCGATTTCTTCTTTGAAGATAACAGTGGAAGCGCCTGAGGAAGCAGAAAAGACATCATAGACTTTATGTCTTCACCTACTGAATCAAAATCACTCTTTTCAGAATTTGCATTTAATGTGCTTGTTTCTTCTCCTTGGTGGCACTCACTTGCTATCGTCTCAGAAGTTTTCACTTTCCCATTCCCAGCAACTAACTCGCATGTCCCATTGCAAGGACTTTCACTTTCCTTCTCCTTTTGACTGTTTGAATGAGAATCAGAAGCCCTATCTGCAGCAAATAAAATGGCAAGAGAGAGGCTGATAATTAACGTCAGCATATGTAATGATCTAGAATTGGACAAGATAATTACCAAAGAATCATCCAATATTAAAAATGAGACGTTCTTTACACACACACACACACACACACATATTATCACAGTTAAGAATATCTTATTGACTCATACCATGCAAAGAATCCAAACTATCAGGTACACAAGTATCTACATCCTTGACACCTTCTGTATCTTCCGCAACCCACACTTCTCCATCTCTTGGTTCTTCTGGCATTGACAAACTGGACTCCTCATTTTCAATTGTAGACCTATCAAGCTGTTAGAGGTTAAGAATGTTTCCCATGCTAATCTAATTGCATCAATGCATTATTCTCAAATATCGCCAACAAAAATAGGCGATGGTATACTCCAAACAACTCCACAAGATTTTTGATAGAAAATGTAGATTTTGGCATCCCATTTGAAGCATAAATACCATCTATAGTTTTTCATATGCTTAATGATACCATCACCGTACCATTTTGGCGAAATTTTCAAATAAAAAGATATAGGATAGCATCTTGCTATAAGCCGTACGGTCCATAAAGGTAAACGAAAATTTCCAGCAACTAAATTAGGCTAAGGGCTACTATTTTGAACATTTTTTAAGTCTTTTTTATACTCAAATCTCTTTGTAATGGAAGAAACAACAATAACTGGAAATTAGAATTAAGGCAACACCAAAAAATGGGATAATGAGATTAAGAACTTGACACTTGACAAAAGGTTGGTTTAGATACTTGCAGGATTCTCATGAACCAATAGATTTTAGAATAGAGGCGACGTGTAAAAATGGGACAACGAGGTTAAGAACTTGACAATTGACAACAAGATAGGTTCAGATGCTTACAGGATTCTCATGTGCATAGATTTCCGCTATTCCCATGGGTATAGAATTCACAAGCTTGTCTTCTCTATGGAGTGGTTCCTCCCCCTTGGGATGATGATCAGAAGAGTGACAAGATATCACAGATAAATAATCGTTGAGTGGGATGGGATTGTCTTTTTCCTCTATCACAGATTTCAAGTTCATTGTTTCTACCAAAGCTCTAGCACCATTGTGAATCTCATGCTTTTTATTTGAAGCAGAGGGAGTAAGAAAAGGTTCAAGCTGACGATCATTATGATTTTTGTGGCCCGCATCTAAAGTTCCATTATTATGAACCTCATCATCATCGGGAACTCTATCATTAGGAACATCATTACATCTGATCTTTTTGCAGCTAGCAGCATCATTAGGATTAGTGCTCTTCACTTTTCTACCTCCCTTGGCTTTTACCTGTGGTATCTCCAAATTTGTCCTTGTGGACATAGAATTCATAAGCTTGTCTTCTTTACGGGGTGGTTCCTCCCCCTTGAGATGATGATTGGAAGAATGGCAAGATATCGCAGGTAAATCATTGTTGGTTGAGAAGGGATTGGTTTTTTCCTTAATCACGGTTTCCAATTTCAGAGACACTACCGGAGCTCTAGCATCATTGTCATCAGGCGAAATTCTATGATTATGAACCTCATCTTTAGGTCGGATCTTTTCACAACTAGCAGCATCAACAGGATTAGGACTAATGCTCTTCACTTTTCGACTTCTCTTGCCATTTACCTGTGGTACCTCCAAGTTTGTTAATGGAGCAGGGTTAGTAGACTCAGTACACGATTCTGCAAATGTACTCTGATTCTTCTTTGCAGAATCCTCATTTATAGAGCCAGAAGTGGCGTCACAATGTTCTGCAGTTACACAATTATGAGTCACCAGTTCTCTAAGCAACCTCTGAACAAAAGCATTTTTGAATCCAAAAAACTGCAAAAACACATGCATAAACCAACTCGCTTCAGTATTGTGTGCAAACATGGATACTGTGTTACTTTACTGGGGCTGTACAAAAACTGAGAACCGAAAATCGATCTAGAACTGGTCATAGATTGGACAAAAAAAAATCCGATCCGAATTGGCATGTCCATGATCCTACACTGATCCGTTAGGAAGCGTGATTTTCAAGCTAAGCATCAGATAAGCATAATGTAATATGGAACCGGACCGATCCGGACAAAAGCTTGAACTAGTCCAATTCGGACATAGGCTTAGACCAGGGCCGATTGAAAATAAATTATTTTATTTATTATTTCATATAAATTATACATGCATACTTACACAAATAATATACAAAACATAACCAATATACTCATTCTGCTGTTAAGTTATTCGTTTTGGAAAAATTTTTTATGAAGTTGCTTGTTTTGTATAAAACCTATAAAGATACTTATTTTGTGGACAAGCAATTATGATATTTGTTTGAGGAAAATTAGTATCGTGATACTCATTTTGGAAAAAAAAGGGACCAGTCGAATGCTCGTTTTATAAAAAATTTTATTAGAATATTTCATTATTTTGGTTAAGTTGCTTCAATAATTTCATAGTTATATATAAAGTTTGTATCTAATTAATATCTATTGACATAATGGTTATGTATTAAGTTTGTATGTAATTAACATCTATTGACATAATGGTTATATTTTGTTAAATTTTGTAAGTTGATTAGATCATTCCGAACAAAATCTCGGAATATACTTACAAAATCGAAAGCTAAATCGAATCCAATCTGAACCGTAGACAACCGAACCGTACAGAACCGAAATATAGAACACATGTTCTCTTAAAAAGCAAGAATCATTCCAAAATAGATTGGTACTGAATCGGATATGAAACCGATCAGATCCGATCCGATCCGATCCGATCCGATCCAGACAATCTAGATACCATATGTAAATGTCAAAGTTTCATTAAAGTCCAAGTCAGAGATCCTTGAATGCGAAATAATTACATAACAAAGAAAAATATGAAATTTGTTGGAGTTAACATTTTTTCTTTGTGGACCAGAATCAACATCTCATCACAAGAAAATAGTTGCGTTGTTCAAAAAATTATCTTCAGTGCCATAAATTATACGAGAAATTCTACCGAATGGCATGGCTTTCAAACTGTCCTTTTTCAAGCCGAAGAGTAATATTTTTTAAGTTTCCCAATATTTTGTATTTTAATCAATCGGCACTTAACATGTTACAAAATATTCATTCGCACTTAGTAGCCACAAAAGAGCCAATAATTTAGATGTGTATAATGAAAGTACCTCTCTTTATTGTGCATAAAATCATATTTTTTCTTCGAATTTTGATGGAAATAGGTCCTCACCGAATTATAAACGATAAAATCTCATGTAAGCTCTCGATTGCAACATGGAGCTATATAAGTTTGTTACAATCTTAAGATGGTGAAGTTTTACGATTTTAAAGTGAGCGTCTCTTCTCTTGTTAGCCATTTACCTTTAAAAGCATACTAAATTCCTTCCCAGCTCAAATCGTTATACTTCAAAATCTCATATAACCCATTATACAATTTATATATATAAATACATACACTTGTGTATAAATACAAAAAAATACAAATCACGGAAGAATGGGGAAAGGATTATTCAACACTTGTTGTAGAAGTGAAAGGGTGAGTAAGTATTTTTTAGCTACAAAAATAGAATTTTGCAAATGAAATTACAAACTATCTCCGGAATTAATTTTGTAATTTCATTTAGAAAATTCTATTTTTTGGCTAAAAAGTCGTTCCTCATTATTACATCTGAAAGAGAAGTGTTATGTACTCTTTTTACCATAGGAGAAATATTAGATACTTTTTTCACCCTTAGGACAAGTGTTAGATGCTTTTTTCCTTGATGAATGGCATAGAACAAAGCACCATATATACTTTTCCCATGGGTGAGAAAATATAATGACAATTAATTGATATTCTAAGGAAATAAAATAGAAATAGGCAAAAGTATTCGAGCTAGAAATAACATAAATATATTTCTTGAAAATAAACAAAAAAGAAATTGTAATGTCCGTACTACAAAATAAAATAAAAAATTTAAGCTAGATATAGTTAAATGAGAACACGGAAGGGAGGACAATATTATCTTTTCAGATAACACAAAGAATGACTTGTATTAGTCAAAACTTAAATATTGGGATGCAACAAAATTTCCAAAGTAAAAAAGTCAGATAAATTATCTGTATGTATGTCTTTTGTCACGATCAAGCAACATTTTGGTTGCTGTACTTTGACAAAAGTTCTTACATATTATTCCCGATCCACATGTTTAGTTAAACCCATGTGTAGTTAAATTTTTATTTATTATCATATAGATACTCTCTTTTTACAAATCAATTTTAAAAAAGGAGTTTTACTCATATGATTGCTACAATTCTAAATCTAATGCTATATAAAAGCAAAAAAAATAAAAATAAAATAAAAATAAAATATTTGTTTGTTTAATAAAAAAATTATTATTAATTCCACCTGTAATTATTAGAGCTTTAATTTAACAAAAGTGAGACTTTTTGAACTTTTTCCACTTTGATATGCATGTTTATAAAACATATGCGGGTAAATATTTGTGACTTTGTTGCAACAAAAACTATATTTAATCTTCTAATTGTGCATGTGGACATATATCTAATTTAACTTTACTTTAAAAGTGTGAAATATTTTCTACCTTTTACATTCTAAAAATTCCCTTGAGCCATAAAATTACATTAAGTTTTCACCTGCTTAAAGAAACATAAAATGATAAATACTTAATTTGTTAAATTGATGGCCATTAAGTCATTGATTACCTTACTCCACTAACAAAATATTATAAATTAATATTTAAATTGTATTTTAAAATCTAAAATATTTTTCAAATAAAGATGAGTGGCCTAATGTAAGTTGTATAAATTTTTTACATACATTCATACAATATAATTATTTTCTGATTTTTTTTCTTGACTCTCCTAAAATTAAATAAAAAGAAATATTTATTTTTAATTTCGTATTTTATGAGCATGCGTAGGAAAAAAAATATTAATTATGAAAATGAGACTACACAAATTCATCAAAAAAAAATTATATAATTCGGGAATTGACACTAAGATATCTATCTTCTATGTCAACAAGGAGTATGTTAAAGATAGATTTTTTAATTTTTATGTTATTTATATATTGAATTAAATATATATATTTTAAATAACATAGTTACATTATATGTTTAATTTTGAAATACTCAAAATGATCTTATGGCTGTAATGATAAGATAATAGAGATGACCATTACATTTTTGTTATAACAGGAATGAGAGTTACAAGTTGAAATATAAAAAACAAATCAATCATTCTTTTATCAGAAAGTACGAAAAACAATAGAATTCTATCTATTTCGAGAAATACATTACGTGTACGCACATGTGATTTTTCTATTATATATATACATACGACTAGTTTTCCATAGATAATATTTATGATTAAGGTTGAGTGTGTTAAAAAAAATTCAAATAATTTCAAGAATTTGTAAGATTTCGTGGTTAGGACTGGATTTAATTATATACAAGCAAACTGACTTATCTGTATTCACCTCCAATTTGCTAAGTATATGTTACTTAAAACTTGTTTTCTTTGCAGGAAATCGCTTTGATGAATGTTGGATTGGTTTGTTGAAATTTCGGAACAAGGGGGATATGATTGTTCACCTTAGTTTCAAACATTCTTTGACAGTATATGACAATTCGAAGTAAAATAAAACTGAATAACAAAATAGATTTTATTACTCAATTCGATCACTTTAACTACAGATGTTGAAAAGTAGACAAAAGCCAGGATGGATTAGATTTACTCAACTCTACTCAACTTTACTCCTGAGATTAAATTATGCCTACTTCTAGATAAAACTAGCATTGGTGATGTGTGTCAATACCCTTCTGCTACGCTCCTCTTCTGCTTTTATAGACCTAGTTAAGTTACTATTTTTAGTTGCTCTCCATAATTATAAACCGCACAATCTGATCTAATGGCTAGCTTTTGAAGTCTCCTTGACCATTTTGCTGCCACTTCTCTAATTGTAACACATGCCCCACTTCTTTAATCTTCTACTTACACGTCATTAATACGTTAATAGTTTTACAAACATGTTGTTGTCCCACCATCAATTTGCTAGAATCAATTAATGGTATTAATCAAGCCTTATTGCTACCAATAAATAGATATGGGATTAATTTAATAGCCCTTCTAGTGGGTTAAAACAATTTATGGGTAATACAATCATACTACTCACCGCTAAATTAATTTTCCTTAACCAAAAGATAACCTTATTTCAGGCACTAATTAGCCTTTTGATAGGCCTAATATAATGTAACATGTTTGCATATATTATTATGATAGTCAAATTAAAGCCTTCTAACTTAATTATTATATAATAGGCAAGAATTCTTATTTTATGCTTTTAATTGTTAATTTATATGTTAATAGGTTCAATTAATTAAAAACTAGTGTAAACAATGCCCCCTCATTTGATTGGTTTGGAATTAAATCGGCTAAATGAACCTTTTAGATTTTAATATTTACTTTGAATTGATAATTTCTTTTTAGGTTTTATATATATAAAAAAACAATTTCACCCCACCTAGTTACTTTGTTGTTTTAACTGCTATTTACGATCCAGTCTTAATTACCTTTTCATTTCTTGATCCTCTAGTAAATTCGAACTTTTGAATTGGCTCCCAAGAAACCCTCTTGCACTTTCTAGGCTTAGGATGATGGGAACAATAGGTTTCATCTGCCATTTACGATGCAATTTGCGTACAAAATCCTAATTTTCTCATTTCTAATCCTCAATCCAATTCTTCTTTCACTTTGGGGCAGGTTCTCGAGTCTCATATCTCTGAAATTTTGTCTAACTTCTATTCAATTAGATAAGATGGAGAGGTATCACTTGTCCTATCTTTATTGGACCAAATGGGATCAAATTGAAGACTTATTTTAGAGTCTGGCTTATTCATTACCCAAATTGGAATTACTGGTTGGCGGGACGGTTATCCATCTTCAAGGTGATTGGAAGGTGATGAGTATCAATCCAATGATTCGCCTATCAAAGGCTTCTCTAGGGTAGAACCCCTAGCTGATTAGTTCTACAACCTATTTTTGGGTTCCCTCTCTTCAATGCCATGCTCATTTAGTGTGGCTTTATTTCACCCACTATCATTGATATTATCCAGCTCACATGTTTCCATTCTACAGGTATCGAGGTTAATGCTCTTCTATCCAAACCTGGTTTCAGTTTCAAGATTGACCTTCCTCTTAATGGTAGTTATGGCGCTTATCTTGCCAAATTTTCCATTTAGAATTTTTTTTTTATCGTTTTTGGCTTTGTAAATTCATTTGTGTTCCAGTTACGAAGCCTTCTACAGAGTATTTAACCCTAACTCTCTGCTTAGTTAAATGCTTTAAATTAGCCTTAGGTCCTTTTATATTAGGGGCCTTATATAAAGGCCTCAATACTTTTGTTAAAAAGGATCGCTGAAAGTTATGGTAGTCTTTTTTGGTTATTCCAAACTTGGCTGATGGCCTATTTTTTCTTTATCAAAGGCAATTTACTCCTTTGGGATTTAACATCAAAGCCTATGAATCAAAGGTTTCTATAACTTTTTTCATTATGCTTATGAGCTTACTAGTCATTTGTACATTTGGATCTGATATAGCCTGTGCCATTTGCTGCATTAGATTTTCAATGATCAAATTTTCATGGTCACTAGTTTGGCCAACCTTATAACTATTATTCCAGTTACACTTATACATGCTTTAATCATTGTCCTGGTAAATTTTGGGTGCATTAACTTACGTCCTGGCCTATCGAGGACTTCCTTCTAATATTGTTCTGAATTTCACCCTCCTCTTAGTTGTTCTCGTTTCTTCTTCGTATTGGTGCCATAACTTCAAGTTAGTTATGATGTGTCCTTCTTCTAGCTCCAAAAATTTGTTACTAAAAAGTTATTTCCTTCATATAAATTACTTTGATGAGTGCTAAAATGACTTGTTAAAAACTCGGAACAAGAAGAATGTACTTCCTTATCCTAATTTCAGCCTTTCTTTGATATTGTATAGCTATTTGAAGTAAAACCAAATTAAATAACAAAACATATTTTATTACTCAATATGATGACTTCGATTAGAGATGTTAAAAGATTTACAAGAGTTGGGATAAGTTCAATTTACTCAAACTCTACTCTTAAGATTAAATTATGCCTACTCCTAAATAAAATAAGTATTGAAGATGTGTATCGATACCCTTCTGCAACGCTGCCCTACTGCTTTTATAGAGTTAGCTAAGTTACTGCTCTTAACTGCCCTCCTTAATTGTAGGCTGCACAATCTGATATAATGACCAGCATTTAAAGTCTTCCTCTAATATACTCCCTCTATTCCTTAATAACCACCACTTTGAATATTTTTTTATTCATTTTTAATTGTCATTTTAGAAAAAAAAAATGAAACATTGATTACCGTTTTCCTAATTTTATCCATATTAATTGATTATAGTGAGATATTTTGAGTTTTAATAAAGGATAATAAAGTAAAATATTATTTATTATTTCTAAAATTGAGGCCAATTAATAATTGTCTTAATTTATATACCACAACCTAGAATGACAGTTATTAAGGAATAGAGGGAGTAATGTAACATATTTACACATACTGTTATGATAATTAAATTAGGAAAATTCTATGTACACCATGAAAATAGCTATAGGCATTGCTTTGCTTCGAGCACCATGATATTAAAAATCAGTTTACTTCAAAGGCGGCACAAATAAAATGGATAATATTTTTTTTTCTTTTGGCATCACAAATGTACGTAAACCCCACAATGACAATTACCAAAAATGCCATTTTTCTTCCAATCACTTCATCTTCACCATCTTCATCTTCAACTCTTCATCTTCAGCACTCACTCTTCAAGCATCTTATCATTATTCTTTATCAAAATCCAAACATCCCATTATCGTCTTCACATTCTATATCTCTCACTCACTACTCTTCTCCACAAACCAAAAACCCATTTTCTATCAAACTCAATATACTCTTTTTTTAAAATAAAAAAATCACTTGTATATTAATACTATTGGGTAAGCTTGGATCAAATTTGAAGATAAATGAACCCATCTCTCAATGATATCGGCATCCCATCACCATTTATGAGCTCAAAGGTACAATTTTTAACTTCACCTATATTACACTAATTGTGTATAGTTACATAAGTAAAAAACTGATTTTTCTGCTTATTCATGCTATAATGTTTGTATTTGATTGAAAATTTGGTAGATATTGTTAAAAAGCATTTAGATAAACCCTAAATTGCGATCATCATATAATACATTTGTCCATACAATGGCCAAATGTCATAGGGTACATTCGATCATAGAGATGTTGAATGTATATGTGTTAGATGAACACCAACTACATTCGTTCATACAATGGCCAAATGTCACAAGTACATTCGAAATTTTGGATGCCAAATGTGTCTATCTTCGATCATCACGAGACATATTCGTTCATATAGTGGCCAAATGTCACAAGATATGTTAGAGCTTAGAAATGTCAAATGTTTCCAATTGTATAATTGACCTTCAATCACTACATGGACTAATGTCTTCAGTCATCACATGACACATTCGTAATATAATGTGTCCATATTTATGTGATAGGTTGAGGATAAAGAAATATTTAATGTCAAACAACTCATTTCCAATGGTGAAAGAGTACAGGTAGAAGAAGAAGTTACTAAAGGTGAATATTTGCTGATGATAAAGGAGTAGAAGAAGAAGTTAATGAGGGTGAATATTTTGCCAATGATATTATTGTAATGGAAATTGTATCTCCTAATTTAGTTGATACTTCCAGTGACTTCTCAACTGACGAGGTGAGTTAAAGTAATTTGTCTCTATATTAGTTTGTTATAATTTATGTGTTTAATATTGTCATTTGATGATGCATTTATTGTTTTTAGGCATTCAAAACACTTGAGGAAGCAAAGGAACGGATTAAAAAAAAAGAGCAGAGTATAGGAAAAATCATGGTAAAACCTAGATTGGGCTTGAATCGCGGTGCCCCTAGGCGAAATTCGTATGTGAACAGAGCGGAACAATATATAGTCACATAATGAAATTTGCTTATATCGAGAATGTTGAAATGAGGGGAAAGTCAAAGAGTCCGAACTCAACAATGAAAAAATATAATTACCAATTTCTTGTGAAGTGCAAAATGGATAAGGCGTAGGGCATATGGTATTTTCAAGTCATGAACAATCATCACAACCACCAACTATTCAAAAATAGTTTAAGACGCTCGTATCTTGGGAGGTTAACGCCGTAAAAGAAAGAACTTGTGTTGCATTTGTCAAATAATAATGTAAGCCCGAAATGCATTGTTAAGGATTTGAAAAGCATGAATTCTTCAAATAGCACCCTTCCAAAGTAAAATTAAAATTGAATCCTAAAATACAAACTATTACAAATTTATTATAAAATTAGAATATAAAAGTAAAATTAATCAAGGGGAGAGAAGAATTACTTGGTAGTTCCATTATGCAGTGGTTGTGGTGGCGTAGCGGTATTGTGGCCGACAGTGGCGTGGCAGTGGTGATGATGGCATGGGTTTGTGTGAGAGAGAAAGAGAGAGACGAGAGACAGAGGGTAGTTATAAAATGAATAAAGCATTTACATAACTCCCTTTTTTAAGAAATGATTAATTCGTGGTAACTATATCATTTTTTGGTGGTGCAATTGACAGAAATTTAATCAATTTGTAAGTAGTACCTATATCTATTTTTGTGGTGCGAATACAATTGCCCTTAAATTAAAGCCTTCTAACTTAATTATTACATAATATGCAAAAAAAAAAAATTGATTTTAAACTTTTATTTATTAATTTACCTGTTAATAGGTTTAATTAATTTAAAACTAGTACAAACATATCTTTGGGAGTTTCTCTAGCTATTACTTACAAAAAAGTTCATGGCGCATCCACATTTAAGCCATTATGTACTAGATTACAACTCATTTTGATATTTTTCTACATTGAGTTGTAAGTTAAAGCTGGATGTGAACAATATTAGAACTGAAAACAGAAACCTATGGTTCATTTGGAAACGAACTTTTCTTATGAATGGAAGCTTGAAATACTTGTGTAAATAGTAGAAAAGGGAAGCCAAACTTGTTGATTATTTATACTTTTAAGGTAAAGAAGTATCGAGAATGATACTAATGATCATGACAACAAAAACTTGGGTTTCCTAAACTGAAGATAGGTCTAAATCATATGATGGAAATGAATGGATAGAAAGATGCATTATGTAGGGATTGATGTTGATTCTTCTTGTTCTCATCGGAAAGAGGCTGCCAACGTTTCTAAAATAGTGCAATGACATGAGGTAAATTTTGGACTAAAAATGGTGTAATGATAAGACACAGTTTTTTATCATAGAAACAAAATATTATTTATAAAATTACAAAAATATTTTCAAAATTTTTTATTGATTGATTCTATTTCTATGATTCATAATTTATTTTTCACCCATTTTTATTCATGTTATACACTCTTTTCCCCTTGTATACACATTTCACCAAAAATACAAGCAACTGAGGAACAAAAAACAAACCAAGCTAGCTATATGATCTACCCTAACCTGATTTTAGGATGCTTTGCTTTTGCATTCTGATTGATATCTAGCTAACTAGCTAGGGGTTACTTGTGTGAGCAGTCACCATCCTATCACTGTCAGGTACTACTACTGCTACTATTCATGTTGCCCTACACTTTCTTCCCCCATCCTCCCCTCACTTCTCTTCTCTCATCCACTAGTATAATTTTACTTTTAAAAAAGAAGAATAATATAGTGGAGAAATGCTCACATTCTAATGTTTTAACTATAGATGAAGATTCTAAAAACGAAGCCGGGTAACGTTACTTTAAAATATAAAAAAAATGAAAATCGACGATCTTATGGACAATCCAATATACAGTATATAATTATACCCGAAAGAGTTACAACAAGTTAGCATCAATTAAATCAAAAAGATTACTAGGCGATGAGATAAAAGAGTTGCAACAAATTAGCATCAATTAGATCATATAACCTGATTTCATGATCATGATATTAATTTCTCGGATTCATATGCTCTAATAAGAAATGATTTACTAATGACAAACATGTGTATGAAGTGTACAAATTATTATGTGCTACATTTTCCAATTTGATTTAACATTAAGAAAAGACCAACACATAAGATATAACCAAATAGATATTTATATAATTTCTATAAACAATCTAATTGGTACCCATAAAATTTCATAAAAACATTTTCACCTCTTAAAAGTGTGAAACGCGATCATTTTCTTCTATCACTAAAAGGTTCTTTGAATTACGCATATTTCCTGGATCTCTCTAGAGAGAAACGCATGAAAAAGAGTGGAGGGTGTCTTAAGAATCCATAAACAAGCAAATTACAACCACGCAAAGTGAGAAAGAGACAAAGGAGGAACATTTGGGGGGTGATTTGAAGAGTGGTCATTAACAAAACAAGGGACACAAGAGAGACATTAATGGCCTTGGGAAAAACCACAAGACAAGAGGAGATGCCCTTGTAATTAGTAATAGAGGCCTACAAAAGGAATGGTTTTAATTTTATAGTGGGGCAGGCAAGGGAAAATCTCTATATTTTTACAACTTTCATGGTTTTGTTGAGGGGACAAAAGGCACAATTTGTGGTAACATATGGTGCAATATTAAAGACAAGCAATAGCGAAAATAGGGACTACTTATTAGTGCACAAAACAAGAACCCTCATGTATCTCTTGAAAACACCCAAACAATGGAATTTTAGGGGACAACTTAATTAGTGGACCCAACCCAATGAAAAGTTTTGAGGATTTGAAATAGTTTTTGGGTTTAGAGTACTTTTTTATTCCGTGCTAATGAAACAACAAGATAACAGTTGAAAAAGAATAAAAGTCGGAATCATATAGATAGTGAAGCATCATTAGAATTAAACAAAATGAGACACCAACCCATCATTACAACAAGACAAACCAACCTTCTAGAATATGGTGGGTCTGTTCTTATGCTCTTAATAGAATTTAAGTAACATAGTTCACTATGACTAACATAGTTAAAACATATGTGCTCCCCCAACACAAACAAATAATAAAAAAAAATGCAAATTGCCTATTTGAAAAAGAAAAAATAGCTGCTGCTCAGCATGGTCAAAATCAATAGAACAATTTCACAAAAAATATTTGAACATTTACATTTATTGATAGTAGTAGTAAGATGATATTAAGAAAGCCATTTCAGCTAATTAAAGCTGAAAAGTGTACACAAATTAATCTCCACTACAAATTAATCATCCAAGCTGAAAAGTATGTACAAATTAACCTCCACTACGAATGGAATATATGATCTTATCAAGTACATAGCCATTTCAGCTAATTAAAGGGCCTAAAGGCCTAATTTAGAATCTTATCTTAAACCTAAAAAGATAAGTATACAGAAAAAACATAATTCTTTTTGCTAACCAAATTATCAATCAATATAAAAATAGCACTTACTTAATCATCTCCCCAACAACTATTTTGGTAGATTGAATCAAAGGAAGAGGAAACTAGGGTTAGGATTTAATTATATATATATATATATATATGAGGCTATCTCCAAGAAGAAACTGAGAATAGCATTTGATTTTGCCACCCTAAGAAAAAAGAATCATTGAAATTGTGAAGTTGATACCCTTCAGAAGGGTAATGTAGTCTCAATAATAGCTTAGCTTGAGAAAGAGCAAAGTGACTAAGGGGCACATTAGCAAACCCTAAGCTCCTCATGATCACTTCCCATGACCTAAATCTCTCATGCCTCTCGCTCCGTTGATCTCCCTCCGCTGATATGATATCTTTTATTTCTCTACCGAACCATATTTGCTCGACCACAAGCCTGTCTCGGCTTGTGGGGGGTAACGTGGCCTCTAAAGAGCTGAACACTGCAGCGTAGTGATCTAAGGCCTCAGTGAACCGGTGCAAGAAAATGGGGTGGTTGTGATTAGCTTCCCTTTCTGAAATGGTTACTATTTTAGGGTTCATTGATTTGATCTTGTGGAGAAAAAGCCTCAGCTGGTCACGGTCTTTCAGCAACCTGTGAAGATATTTAATATCAATGTTATTTTCTCTACATTTTTTTTCGTAAAATGGTACTTTTTAAAGGATTAGAAAACAAATGATACACTGGAATATGCAATGCCATTAAAGAAATTATGACTTTTTTTAAAAAATTAGAAGTAATGGAAATTCATAGGATTGTAGTTTTTTTAATCCGCAACTTGGGTTACTCTATCCTTTTCACAAAATAATATTAGTATATTGTATTGATGCACTATGGAATTAAAATATTCATAATCCAAAAGTGATTATTATTATTTCTCAAAAATAGGAATTACAGAAAGTATTTGGTTTGTGTTGTATCTGTGTTTGTTTACCTTTGCCCTGAAAAAATAATGTTGATGCTAACACATAAAATTAATTGAAATGATATCTGGGTGGAGTTAATATCATCAAGAAACACTAGAGAGACTGTATAAAGTTTTTTGAATAAATGAATTACATATAAAGTTTGTATTAAGTTTGTTTCTTTAATTTACCTTTCACACAAGAAAATGTAGTTTTGTAGCATCTTGCAAATGGGATAATACAATAGAAAAAATAAAAAGGATCTCCATCCAGTTGATGTAAGAGTCCTCATCATTCACTTGAGAAAACAACACAGTATAGTGGCTATAATTGCAACTCTTCAATTGAAATTATGATATTACCTTAGTCCCTAAAAAGAATAAGGAATTAATATTCTCACTTTTTGTAATTTAAATAAAAATATAGTCCTTTTTGGTAGGTTTTCATTGCAATTATTTTATCACCCAATACTCATGTCTAGTCAAGGCATTAGCATCTGACCTTTGTAGATACAAGATACAAATAACTTGTGAAAACAACACATTATAGTTGCTATGATTGAAAGTGGAAACTATTACATTATTCTAAACACCTTAAAAGTTATGCACTAATGTTCTTTTACTTTTTGTCAAAAAGTACTTTTAGGTAGGTTTAAGTTACATTATAGCACACCACAGACATTGTCTAATCAAGGCATTAGCACCTTACCTGTGTAGATACAACATACAATTAACCGCTAGGGTTTCGCCCGGGATTAACAACACCGAAGACGTGACAGCAATCTCATCCTCACTACTAAGAACCAGAAGCGGATGAAATTGGAATCTGAGACCCAAAGAGTGCGCAAACTTAGCCAGTCGATCACCTGTCCTACGGAGCACGTCCAGATCGTGCCCCGTGCCAGTGATCCTCAGCACTGGCGGAGGGTATCTCTCCGCCAGCGCCTGCATAAACGGAGGCCACTGGACACCATGCATAGTATCAAAATCCAGTATATGTACCGCATCCGCCCCTTCCACCGCCTCCAAAATCGCTTGGTTGGCGGTCAAATGGCAAAACCTAATAAAAGGTGTCACTTGGTTGAGTGTTAAGTAAGATGACTGGAGAAAGGTCTCGTCCGAGTCAGCAGTTGTAGCCAGATAAGGGCTAATAATCGGAGGTAACTCAGGGGAGGGATTGATCCGGTGCGAGAGGGCTTTGATGAACTGGTCGGCAAGCCGCTCGGTAGAGTCGCCGTAAGGGGAAGAGTTGGAGGACAAAATGGTAATTAGGCGGTTGGCCGCGGGGAAATCGGAACGGGAAATGAGCTCGGCGCAGGTGATTAAAACCTGGCGCACGTGTGCAGATGGCTCCTGTTGTGAGCCCAACATGATGGTTAGCAAACCCTAGAGAGGGAAAGAGAGATATATTTTGAAGAGAATACAAACGTATCACATGTGATTAGCTAACTCATACTAGTAGTGGTTAGCGTGGGAACAGTGTTTTTCTTCCCTCTTCGGCAAAGACAAACCTACATGGAAAGAAACATGTACTTAACAGAGAGAGAGAGAGAGAGAGAGAGAGAAAGAGATGGGAAGCAAAGGGGTAAAGTTTTAAAAATAAAAAATATTCTAGGGTTTGGGTTCACATTGCTAGCCCTAGTTGACCTTATCCATTAAAATAATTGTATTTTTCTTAAACTACATTCTTGAGATATGTATTGTTGTTAACACTAATTTGGATTCTAGACTGACCTAATGTTGCAATAGATTCTTGATAACCTGAGGTGATAGTTTTTCTCTGTTTCTGTTTTTTCTCTGATTTTTGGTATCTATGTTATTTTTAGAATATGTCTAAATACAAGTTGTCTACATGTAGTATGTATTTATATCATTTATGTAAAAAGAAAAAAAAAAATCTCACTAAATTCAATCTTGGAAATGAATTTTATCCGAGAGCAAATAAATATTTTGTGATAAAAAATTTCTTGGTGACTTATTATTATTATTATTAGGGACAAAAAATTTTAACACTGTAAATAACTTTTCTTTATCAGATATTTTAAATTGGAGATAAAATAAAACCTGTTGCTAAAAAATCTATTTTTGGCACCAAACAAGTGCTAATATTTGTGTGATGAAATGAGATCATTGGTAAATATCTATTTCTCGTTAAGGTTTTCATTGATATCTGATTCTTTGTAATAACTTATTCAATGAACTTTAGAGTACATCCTAAAAGCAAAACTCATTGCTAGCCATTTTGCAATGCGTTCCAAACTCGTATATATAATCATATTGAAAGTATTTCGTTCTTATTATTTGAATAAATATATCTGCTGAAATTCCAATATATGTAGAACGATGATCCGTATAAAAAGAAAAGAAAAAAATTGGCACTGATTTTTCACTAAAGTTTTTGAAGTATAATAACTATTTACTGTAAAATTCTTTTCTAGATTACTCTCTATTGGAAATCTTTGCTACATCGTATGAAAGCGCAAACATTATTATATATGAGAAATTTAGTTGATGGTCAACCTATATATAAAGCAGAAAACTTAGAATGTTTGGATGAAGTAGACACTTAATTTACTCCCCACTACAGATACATTTTCTTCATATTAATAGTTAGATTACGAATTAGTGGACATTCGCCTTGTATTGTATTATGTATCTGTAGTGTTGTTATTTTTAATCATACCCAAAAGCAGGAAAATATATGAAATCTGGATGTACCCGTATAAAGAGGGCGGCAATATTTTAGCAACCTAAAAAAAAATAAAAAGATTCCTAGTTAACCTTTTAAAGAAAAGGCAAGCTCCAATCAAGATTATTAATGGATCAAGGGCCCTAGTTCCCATGGTGATGAGCATTCCAATCCATAACAATCTACCACCTTATTTTAAAATCAATAGTTGAAATTAAATAAATTTTGTTGAAATTAAATTTATACAAGATTTATATATTTAATTTCAATCGTTAATTTAAAAATTAATAGTCAAGATGTATCGGGAAGTGGTTGCCTAACATACTACGCCAGTCACCCCTTTTTTACTATCATTAATTATGCAACGCAAATAGAATGTGTTCAGGGAACAGTTCACTTCTGTTTTCACAGAATTTTCTAAAATATTCTATTTCATTAATTGGTCATAAGGTATTTAATGCATTCTGATAGTGCAACTGCTTAAGTTTATTGTCACTCTCTCATCTTACTCAAAAATCCAGAATGTTAAGTTTCATAAACTGATTTTTGAAATCATAATTAAAGGTATTAATGCATAATGATATCAAATGCTATTTTTATGTGCATACCTTTTAGTCAAGTGATAAGTGGTGACGGTTTTGATAAAAACAAATGTCATTTACGAAGAACTAGAAAAAAAGGATTGATATGGAATGTTTTAGTCTTGAAATAAAGGCTTGCATTAAGCAATACCCATGTTTACTTTTATGAAAATTTTAATATATTCCCTCCATCCATAAATAATTTGATATTGCGTGGTTTTAAAAAATCTTAAAATATTACAATTTAATATTTATATGTAACAAAAATATCAAATTTATATTTTTTTAATATAATATGAGGATAACTTTGATATTTTTATTCTATATAAATATTAAAATATTATATTTTAAGGCTTTCTAAAAAAATGCGATATCCAATTGTTGTGGACGGAGGGAATATATATATACGTGTGTGAATGAAGACTTCTTTTTATTTTTTTCCCTTAACACAAGTTATTTAATAAAAAAGACAAAATATTTATTATTGGTTTTTAATAATGATATATATACAAACTAGTTATACCAAAAATTTTATACAAATTAGCTTTGTAAGGCTCACAATTAGTCACATCATTCCATTTCATAGCACATCATTCCATTTCATAGGACGAGAGAGAGATTATGGTGATTTTGATAATTGTAAATTACACAAAACTAGTTTGCATAAAATTTTGGTGCAACATATATATGTATATTATTAATCTTGTGTTTTAGTTTGCTATATATACAATTGGATTCAAAACAGCCATATGTTACTTCCCCATCTCATTTACATAATCTCACTTGACACAAGGATTGGAAAATACTAATTAATGTTGCAGAAATATAAGTACTTTTACTCAATCTCTTTTCTAAAAAATAAGAATATTTTAGTATTAAAATTACTTATCAAATATTTTTTTAAAATAAAAATTAGACTATATATTAGAACGGAATAAAAAAATAAAAATATTAAAATGGGAGGGAGAATAACAATTTTTATGTGCACAATAGTTGCATTTATTCAGTGTAAAATAATTACTACTACTTACATTTATTTTCAACTTGGAAGGTTGATGGTGGAGTTTTCATTTAGTTTTCACCTCAAAAACACGCAAAGCAATAAATGTGTCGAAAACAACATGCCATACATACATATTATATATATATATATACATCAACACACAATCTCCGGACCCCTTACTTTAACACTGACACTATCTATTTTTTGGCCCTTTGTCTGATTTTTCGCATTTGTTGGGTTTTTACTTACTTTGTGGCTTTTCATCTCAGTCAGATGGGATTTAGAGGAAATATGAGTGCGACCCCCACGTGAAGCTCTGGAATAATTAATACTATATTTCATATCGGTACATGATTTTCCAATGGTTGGAAAATCATATAGTGGAATATATATTTTTTATTAGTATTCTTTACATTTTGTAATTAAGTAAATGATATTTTCATTTATGGCCTTTACAATTAACTTTAGAGACCGACAACAACCACACCAGGATCTCGGAGACCACCTGTGAGAAAAACAAACCACAACCCGAGCAAACAAGTAAACCAAGCCAAAAAGAATATCTAAACTCGGTTCATAATAATCTTTCAAAAAAACCTCTTACAATTATATATTTGAGCCTCACCAAGGTAAGAACACTTGATCCCATAATCGTGATGTACGAGCCAGACAAGTTACCTAAGAAATCTTAGCTTCAAACAGAAAACAAACAGCTTAAACAGCCACAACCAAAAATAGCCTCAGTATTTGATATCGGTTTGAGGTCACTTCTTCAAATGCAAGTTGTCTTCAAATTGACGCAAATTATATTCAGTTCAAACACAAACTAATGTGGGCATCAATTATTATCTTTTTGTTTTAGCAGTTTATTTTTATTAATTGTTGCGAATTTATTTTTAAGTTGATTTATATTTGATTAGGATGTAAGATTGTTTACTTGTCTAGTATTTCCTTAATTCTAATTATAAATAGGATAGGCTTGTAACGAATTAATCAGTTTTGATTATGAATAAAATTTTGTGGTGTTTATGAGTTTCTCTCCCTTTTCTTTTATTCATCTCCCCCAATTTTTTTGTACTCATTTATTTTTTTATTTTTCTTACCGTGCCACATCAAATTTGATATCAGCGTGACCCTTGATCCACTTAGTTTATAATTGCAAACAATAGTGGTCACCGTGGTGTAATATCCCAGAAATTCGTATAACTTTTTTGGGAAAATAAATAATATTTTCATCTATGTGGTAATAATATTAATTATTGTTATCGTGGTATTCGTAGTCATAGTGATGTATTCGTGGTGGTAGAAAGTCATATAGAGGTTGTTGTTGTTTGTCATATCAATGGCTTAGAAAAATTTTTGAACATTGCAAATTGTAGAGCTGCTGGGGTTACTATTCGAACGGTACCACTCTTGCTATTCGAATGGTTTCTTTTGCAGTTCGCACAACAATTTTTTATGGGACCCACTTACTTTTGCCATTTATTTGTATTGACATAGCCAAAAATAGATCACTTTTGCCCTTTTTTCAACCAATTCATAGAGAGAGAGGTTGTGGGTGATTTTTATTATTTTTTTTGGTTTTTGGGTTAAATCATCTAGCTCGGGTTATCGTCCGTACAAAATATTTACGTGTTCGGAATTTACATCATGAGGCCTATCTTTTGAAGCAAGTCTCGTCTTTTCGTTTATTCATTAACGATATCTTGATTTCCTTATCGTTCGGGTTTGTTTAAATAAATTTATACAAACTCTTTCATATATTTCATAGACTATCTTTGTGTCCAGGCTCATAGTGAATTGGAGTTCATAGCTAGACCAAAACGGGGGTTCGAAGAAAAGGGTTTTTTCGGGTTTTAAGTATTATAAGCTCGGTATGGTTTTGGTGAACTTTCGAGATAGGATAAACTATGAACTTTAATATAAAATTGATATTATGGATGGATATTGACATGTGTAACATGTCTTGGTTTTCATGTTGAGTTTTGTAGATGATTTGTTATTTAACTATATGTTAATTCTTTTTTGTGGTATTTTCATACTTATTGATTATATCAAAGTATGCATCATAGCATATATCGTGGCATAACCATTCTCGAAACACATCTAATTTCGTAGACATTAAGGCATGTTAATTATCATGATATTTGTAGTTTTTTCATATTTATTTTTGTGGATTTCCGAGGAAAATATTGTGGTATAATTCGTAGGATAGTGGAATATTTTGTGGATTTTAAAAGCATACTTATCGAAGATAAAAATAAAGTACACTAACATGAAAATTTAAAAGCATAAATATCATGAATAAAATGCACACTTATCATTAATGAGAATTGGGTTTTTTCTATTTTTTTTTTTCAGGATGTCAGTATTGGCTAAAACCCCGTGGCTTCGTTGAATTAAATTTGGGAACATACACCCACACCGTGAACCTCGATAACTCTATGTGCTAGTGCACATTAAAGTCATGCTTATGATTCACATCCCATGTGTTGTGTAGATTGTAGGCGGAGCATTCATAGTAATCCCAAAAACTTCGTAGAGATACTAATTCCAATTTCACCTTGAGTTGTAGTCGATAATGAAATTCGTTGCATTCGTAATTCATTCGTAATATTCATTGATTCCATTAATATACATTTACTGTTTAAACATGTTCATACATGTAATATAATACATACTCTCATTTTTATCGTAATGTTAATTGTCTAACCGTATATTCTTCTATGCATTTCTTTCTTTATTATGTTTTGTAGGTGCAGATGAGGCCACCGGGCATGTTTAGCTAGCTCGGACATATATACGGGGTTATATTTTGTAGTTACGAGTTATAATAGTCTTATGTTGGGCTATGTACTTTTGTAAACCAGATTATAAACATCAATGATTTATAGATAAATTTTATACCAATTTCATTAATTAGAAAAATTAGGGAAGGAATTTAATTCATTGGATTTAACGTAAAAGCAAGTGTTTAATTATTATTGTTATAGTTCATTTGAGTAATTTACCAGTCACTTTTCTCGCATCGAGACCAACCAATGATTATTTAGGAGTTTGGGTAATTTAGTTTATTTTAATTATTAA